>CAKNXH010063024.1:0-42049 GCA_932178445.1 Andricus quercusramuli
TTGGTAGAAGCACTTCTGAAATAACTTCAGGCATGATCCTACGATTTGCCACACAGTTGTAAAATTGCTTATTAAAAGATATTCTTCAAATTTATAGGGAATATGCATTATTTGACCAATTTTCATGAATAAATACAGAGTACGGCTTCCAAAAAAACACTCGATTTCTTTACGGAATCAACGAAAAGTGTCTTCTTGATAACACTATGCAACAGTGATTTGTAAATTCGTAACAATTATTGTTCATTCGAAAAAAAATATCGTTTGGATATTTGTTAACGAATAGGTTTCATTCTTGTTCACGAAATCACGATTTAATGAGCAAAACAGTGCCAATCATGCAAAATGATTCTTCCCACTGATTTGCTTATGAAGTTATAAACTTGTGCAAGATGTCTTCGAAATTTCTTGATACATTTGAAAGTATTTTTAAATATATTAAAATCTACTGAATCTGTTAAAATCCGTGAAAATACGTTAACATTTTCTCTTTCTTGTTTTAAAATTAGGTATACTGCCTCCTGCCGAGCCTTCTCTTCGTGCCAGGTCTAGGTCTCCCCCTCCTACAAATCATGCACCTGAGAGGCCTCTTGCCCCTGCCGAGTCTCCCCTTCGCCTCGAGTCTCACTCGCCGCCTGCCAGTTCCATGGCTCTTCCCATAATGCTTCCTTCTCCTGATGGAAAGGGATGTGGAATAGAATACCTTGAATCCATTCGGCTCACTTCCCTTTATAATATGCAACAGATATTTCAACTTCAGAGATACACTTTTCCTGCTGATATATCATTAAAAATAAGAGTAACAAAAGAGACGTATATGCCTGTACCAACCCACGACCATATCGTATTATCAACATCCAGTGGTGACGTTTTTGCAATACTGAAAAGTTATAATATTCTTGTTGGAATTTATAAAAAAAGGCATAACACTATGAAACGCTCTAAAATAAATATGGAAAGTGGCTCGATTACCTCAATGAACCCAGAAGAAATTAATGTTGCTCCAGTAGGTACTAACCGCCGTATCACGAATGGTTTTATAATAAGGCATGTAAACCCCCATTGAACTATAATCCTCTACACTATAATATCAGTTAAGAAATAGTAGAATTATAAAATGCATTTCTTGTCATTCGAGTTCAGATCGAAATCATACATGTGAGTGGTGAGCACTATAAAAAGTCAATGTTATACAATTCTTGAAGCTTTATTCTTCCGCAATGCCGCAGTCAGTCTTTTTCAGGAACAGATGAAAAAGTTTCGCCTTATTCCCCTACGAAAATATTTTAGGAGGAATAATATACTATCGCCTTAAATTATCTACACGGCCATTTTTTTTGTTGCAACTTTTACCTGAATAGCAAGCAAAAACATAAAGTTCAACATAACTATAGTTAAATGAGCAATTTTCAACCTGTAATATGTTTTTTTTAAGTTCACCTTCATTCATGTTCAAAACTTACTCTCAATTAAAGAATTAAGTCGTTGCATAGTTATCTCTATCGGGAACTTTATAATTTGAATGGTTAAATTTTGATCGCTCTTTGCCGAATTCTCAATCTGTGAATGCAAAATATGATTTTTCCTCTTTGTAAATCAAAACTTTTTCTGCTCATGTTTGAACTTAAGATAACTTTAGTTTATTCTTAGCCTCTTCGGAGATCGGACTTGCATGTTGGTGGCGGAAATGAGAACGTGTTTGGTGACAGGTGGTGAGAGGATTTTACTGAATTTGTGTGGAAGGTGTGAGTGGAGTGTGAGGGTGGAAGCCGAGGAGGTGAGTAGATGTGTGTGGGGTAGGTTGGGGAGATAAAAAGTGGTTTTTGGCGAGGGAGTGAGGTGGGATTCAGGTAGATAGAGAAAGTGAGGTTAGGTTAGCAAGGAGTCGGAGGAGTTTGCGGTCGGGAGTCTTGGGCCTTTGAGGGGTCAAGGGTGGTTATAGCAGAGTTAGGGGATGTTAAGGGAGACAAAGGGGTGTCTGCGGGGGCCGCGAGTGATAGAAAAGGAAAAAAAACAAGGGAAATAAAGGGAAAATTTGGCGGCGAATCTGCAGAGACATCTGTCGGCCGCAGTATGTATTGCATGGAGAGGTCCCAGTTACTGGCGGCAGAGCGGGACGTAAGCAGTGAGAGTGCTGTCAGTGCTGATAGTGAAATTGATGGGGAGGAAATTTTCCACGTGCCACGACGGACAATAACGCGTAGCTCGGGGTCGAGTAGCGTGTCGGGGAGTGGGAGAAGGCGGAACGAAGGAAGCGAGAAGGTAAGGGAAAGAGAGTCGAACACATGTGCCGGAGAGCATCTCTTGAAGAGGAAGAGAGACAGCCGAGAGAGTCCGGACAAAAGCGAATTGGAAAGTCCTTTTAAAAAAAAAAGCGTGAGAACACGTAGGTAATCCTACAAAAAATGAAGGGGTTGTCAGAGAAGAAGGCTATCGGGATGCTGGTAGGCGAGATCAGGGGGCTAAGGAAGGACATGGGGGGGGGGGACTAAAGAGCAGATGGAAGGCATGAGGGAGGATCTGAGAATCAGAGATCAAAGGTGGGAAAAGGAAATGAATGAGCTGTGGGAGAGAGTAGAAGGGTTAGAGACGGAAAGGAAAGAGAAAGAAGTTACAATAAAGCAGATGGAGGAGATCAGGCTGTTGGAGGAAAGGACGGAAAAGAGACTTGAGAAGGTGGAGGGTAGGACGGAGATGAAAATAGGTGACGGAGGTGGGGGAAGTGAGATTAATGGTATTTGGGAGAGGGTAGAGAATATGATAGAAGATAAAGTAGGAGCGCGTAGGAATGAAAAGGATGAGAGGGCGGATAGGGAAAGGATAAGGGCAATGGAGTTGAGAATGGAGAGAAAAGAGAAGGCAGACAGGAGAAATAATATTGTGATGAGAGGGTTGAAGCTAAAGAGTGGAGAAGAAAATGAGGGCTTGGAAGAGCTGCTACGGAGCATAGGGTGGGTTAAAGGCAGGGTAGGGAAAATTAAGTTGGAGGGGAGGAAAGAGAAGAAAGTGGCGGTTGTGGAGATGGAGAACTGGGAAGAAGAGTTGGGGTAATGCGGAATAAGAATAGGATACAGGATGAGGGAGTTTTCATAGATCACGATTTGACGAGAAAGGGAAGGGATGTACAGAGAATGCTGTATGGCAGGGCTAGGAGGGAGAAGAGAGAAGGGAGATCGGCGAAGGTAGGATATCGGAAAATAAGAGTAGACGGGAAGATGTGGGTGTGGGATGAGGAGAAAGAGGTGTTGAAGGAAGTTCAGGGCGATTTGTTTCGTAGGGAGTAGAGGGGTGGGGGTAACGCAGGGTAGAGGAGTAGCGAAGGTGCTGTACTGGAACGTAGCAGGGGTAAAGAAGAAGGACGAAGAGTTCTGGCGGTATATCCAGGAATTTGATGTTGTTGGACTGGTAAAGACGTGGATAGAAAGAAAGGAATGGGATAGAATAAAGCCAAAGCTGCCAAGGTGGTATGGGTGGAGACTTCAGGAGGCGGTCAGAGTGAAGAAGAAAGAAAGGGCCAGTGGGGGAATTATAACCGGGGTTAGAGATGGATTAGAGGGAAAAGTTCATGGAGAGGAAGAGGGAGAGGGAGTTCCAACGAGGGAAATAAAAATTGGAGGGATAAAGTGTAAGTTTGTGACAGTGTACAATAAGGATGGGATGGAAATAATGAAAGAAAGGGTGGAAGACCTGCTGGACGAAAGAGAAGAGGGTATGGTGGTACTGGGTGGGTACTTTAATACAAGGATGGGGAGTGAAGGGGGAATTTACAGGGAAGGGGAGAGCTTCGAAAGGAAATCGAAGGATAAGGTAACGAATAAGGTGGGGGAGATTCTGAGGGACTGGATGGAGGTTAGAGGCTGTGCAGCGGCGAATGGTATCGCAACTGGGGACAAAGAGCGAGAATACACATATGTAAGTAAGGTGGGGGTATCGGTGATAGATTATGTGGTCATGAATATGCAAGGATGGGAGGAGACGGAAAAATTCGCAGTTGAGGCGAGGGTGGAATCAGAGCATCAGCCATTGAGTCTGTGGATAAGAGGTGAGGGTGGTGGTAGGCAAGGCAGGGAAGAAGTCTCGATAGGGGGGAGGGTGACCTGGACGAGGGAGGCGATAGAGAAGTATCAGGAGCAGGTAGGAATTGTACACTTTAAAGGGGAGTCGGTGGAAGAGATATGAGAGGATCTGAAAGAGAAGATGAAAGGCTGTGTGCAAAAGAAGGTATTAAGAAAGAAGAATAAAGGAATGATGAAGCCATAGAGGCATAGGCAATGTAAAAAGATGGAGAGGAAGGTGAAGAGGAAGTATAAAAAGTAGAAAGAGGGTAATGCGAGAAGGGAGGAATACGTGGAAATGAGGAAGGGGTTTAGATTGATGTGTAAGAAGAAAGAACAGGAAAAGGAGAAAGATCTGGAAGAGGAGTTAGCAAATGCTAAGACAGAGGGAAACGTCTGGAAGATAATAAATAGGTTTGGGAAGCGTAGGGAGGGGGTTAGCAAGAAGATAGGGAGGGAGGAGTGGAGAGAGTTTTTCAAAGAAGGATTCCAGGGAAATAGAAGAACGGGGGAGGCAGAGATGGAGGAGTTGAACGATGAGGAGATAGAGAAGCAGCTGAGGAATTTGAAAAGGTCAAAAGCAGCAGGGATGAATGGGTTAGAGAACGAAGCACGGTCGTTCAGTACACAAGGCGTTAGGGAGAGGCTGAACGAGGTAGTGACGAAAGTATGGAAGGGTGAGGGATTCCCAGGAGGGTGGAGAGAAGGGTTAATAGTGCCACTGTATAAGAAGGGAGATAGAGATAGACAGGAAAATTATAGAGGGATTACGCTGATGAACACGGCGTATAAAGTATACACGATGGTGGTGGCAGAGAGGCTGCGGAAGGATGTCGAGAGGAAAGAAATATTGTCGGAGACGCAGGCGCGATTTAGGGCGGGTACAAGTACTATCGACAATATCTACGTTCTGCAGCACGTGGTGGATAGAGAATTAGCGAAGAAGGGGACAAGAGTGTACGCGTTCTTTGTGGATCTCAAAGGCGCGTTTCCTTCGGTGGATAGGGGGAGGTTGTGGGAGGCGATGGAGGATAGGGGAGTGGAGAGAGGCCTAATTGAGAGGGTAAGAGAGATATACGATGAGACCATAGACAAGGTAAGAGGAGGGGAGGGGA
Source organism: Andricus quercusramuli (assembly GCA_932178445.1). Taxonomy (NCBI): domain Eukaryota; kingdom Metazoa; phylum Arthropoda; class Insecta; order Hymenoptera; family Cynipidae; genus Andricus; species Andricus quercusramuli. The sequence continues at coordinate 5,171 of CAKNXH010063024.1, forward strand.
TTTCGGAGGGATTCTGGATGGATAGGGGTTTAAGGCAAGGGTGTCCACTTAGCCCAACGCTTTTTGCGATTTTAATTGCGGATATCGAAAGTAAGCTGGAGGCCGGGATGTTAGGAGGAGTCAGGAGAGGAGGGGTTAGAATTTGGTCACTAGCGTATGCTGTGCGCATGCTGAATGTGGAATAGTCCAAGGTTATGGTGTTCAGAAAAGGAGTGGGAAGGGATAAGGAAAGGAAGTGGAAGTGGAAGGGAAAGGAGGTGCAGGAGGTGAAAGTGTTTGTGTACCTGGGCTTCGTGTTTCGGAGGAATGGGGGAGTGCATGGTCACATAAAAGAGAGAGCGAGGAGGGCAAATGTGTTGATGAGGCAGGTGTTGGGGGTTGGGAAAGAAGTTATTCGCAGATGATTTTGGAAGGAGAATGAAATTGTTTGATTCACTAGTGATGAGTGTGTTATTGTATAGGGTAGAAGTTTGGGGGTGAAAGGAAAGTGAGAAGGGAAATAGAACGCAGGAGAGATATGTCAAGTGGACCCTGGGGTTGGCAAGGAACACGCCTAATTATATTGACAAGAGGGAGACGGGGAGAACGAGTGTAGGGATTCTAGCAGGGAGCCCGGCGTGTAAATGTGAGGAAAAATTCTTGGAAGAGGGGGGAAGTAGGTTGCTTAGAGAGTGTTGGTGGGAGAAGGAGAGCATAAGAGGGGGTGGGAAGATGGAAGTAGAGAGGAACGAATGGACTGCAGATGGATGAAGTAAGAAGGATGCACGAGGAAGGAAGGAAAGTTTATGACTTGGTCAAGGTTTAATGGGAACTACGTGTAGATTATTCCAAGGGAAAGAGCGCAATATTTATGTGAGAAAGGGGAGAAGGGAAGCCAGGAGCTTATAGCGAGGATGAGGTGTGGTTGCATGGAGGGTTTTAATAGGTTCTGGCTCTCGCGGGAGAAGATGATGTGTGAACTGTGTGGGAAGGGGGATGCAAGAGTGGAGCACTGGTTGTAGGAGTGCTTGGAGAAGAAAGATTGTAAATAGGAGAGAAGGTAGATATAAGGAAGATGTAAATATTGAAAATAGTAGATAAGTAATAGGTATTAGCTGCGAAAATAGAGGTTGGAAAGCGAGGCAATGCGAAAAAGTAGGAATGGATGGATGTTAGTTTTCAAGGGTTAGTTTTAAGAAAATTCTGTAAAAATGGAAGTGTAAGCAAGACAATTTTTTAAGAAGATCCTTTTTTGAAATTAACTATGATTAAATTTTGAAGAGGTCAATCGGAGCCACTAAAAAAATGCCTTTTTCACTGTCATAATACGATTCGATTAAAATATCAACCCTTACATTTTTTTAGAATTCATCTCTCTTGGTTGAAAATTTAGCTATTTGGTTGAGAATTAATTTTTTTAATCGACTATATTAATGACCAACCAATACATTTTTGTTTGAAAACCGATCCATTCAGTTCAGAATTCAACTACCTGTTGCAAAATTGTGTTTTTTTTTAATTCTGCAATTGTGGTAAAAGTTCAATTATTGTTTGTATATGTACTCATTTTGTTGAAGGATTATTCTTTTTGGATTAGAAATTCAACTGCTTTGTTGAAAATTCGTCTCTTCGTGTTAAAATTTCCGATGAACCATGAACCAATGCAACTTTTGCATTTGTCGTCTCAGGTCTCACTCACCGCCTGCCAGGTCCATCATTCCTCCTGCCAGTTCCGCGGCACTTCCTATAATGATTCCATCTCCCGATGGAAAGGGATGTGGAATAGAAAACCTTCAATATATTCGGGTAATTTCCTTTAGGAATCTGCACCGGAAATATGAACTCCGAATGTACACTTTTTCTCCTGATAAATTATTTAAAATAAAAACAGGAGTGAACACGTATGGGCCTATTCCAACTCAAGAACAAATTGTATTATCGACATCTGGTGGTGACGCCTTGGCAATATTAAAAAGTTATAATGTTCTTGTTGGCATATACAAGAAGATCAATCACGTTATGAGACGTATTAAAATAAACATGGAAAGCGGCGCGATTACCCAATTAAACCGGACAGAAATCAACGACGCTCCAGTAGGTGACCACCGCCACGTCACGATGAATTATATAATACAGCACGAAAATGTCCAGCTATGAAACATATTGTTTTTGATCCAAAGTCTGACAGAAATATGACATGTAACGGGTAATTAAAGTGTGGAGTATAATAATGTATAGAAAATATTTTAGGAGGATAGTAAGGTCTAAACTGACGCTATTAAATTTTACAAAATAATACAGAAAGCTTATGAAATTTCACATCGAATGCCCAATAGTAGGGTCCTGTCTCGGAGTCTCACCTTAATAACGGTGAGATCTCTAGAGCAGAATTAAGGTACCAAGATCGCATCCATACCCTTGACGGCTATGCATGCGCTTGGTGTTTTTTCGCGTGACTCCTTGTATATAAAGCCACATCTTGACAAGCCACGAATCCTTTCCTTGTATAAGCAGGGTTCTTGGATTAGGGCAAGCCCTGTCTGCACCACAGACATGCGTCTGTTCAGCTCTCGACACCGCGATCAAATCTTAGCTTGGGAGCATGAGAACTCGCGCTCTCGATATTCCAGTGGGGTTTGCCATTACCCCCTGTAAGGAACGCTCCTTAGTTTGAGTCTCATCGACCAGAGTCCATCAGTTCCCCAGAGTAGCCACACCTCGCGATATTGTCCTTCAGGTTCACCTATTCCAGATCTGTGGCCAATGAGCCCCGTAAGCCCTCCCACCGAATATAAGGTCCCGCAATCCCTAGGGAGGGGTTCTAGTACTAACTAAATACCGTACAAAGATAATTTTTCGAGAAGATGGCCCATCTTTGTCTTCTTAAAATGTTGCATGTTGTTGAATGTTGTATTTCCTTCTTCGGAGAATACGAAGGGCCTTTCGACTGTGGAAGCCACGGCACTCACAGTAGGTGACCTTGCGTGCGCTACTGCTACTCCTGCAGCTAATAATTTCAGTGACATTCACTACTGTTGTGAGTCCTGGTACGATGATAATCCTACGGACTTTTGTACTTTCTTGAAAAGAAAATAATTTTTTAAATATGTGAGCGCAACTCTTCGCTCATTGACACATCATGAAACATTTACAGAAGACAAAAATATGCAACGTGCTTCAAAAATTATTTACGAACGTTGTTTGGTTTCGTAGGCGATATCCAAGTACTGTTATAGTACTCACTTTATAACAAATGAGTCTTTCTGACGCTTCAGATTTACCATTGTGCACTGGATGGATCAAAGAAATTCATACATTTTTTACAGACGTTTAAAAATCTATTTTCGGGAAAAAAACAGGCATTCTAAGTTGAGTATTCGGAAATCATCGTAGGATGATGGTACTTTTTGACATTTCACTTTTGAGAAAATAATTGCTAATCGGCTGAGAATTCTGAAACTCTGTACTAGAATAGGCGAAATCTTCATCTTCAACATGTGCTTAGTCCCATATTTTTGGATTTGTTCTTGATGAGACAGAATACTCAAACCTATCTCCATCCAAAGATTTTCATTTTTATCAATTTTTTGAATTAATTTTACATGCAGCAAATTTCATATGTAATGGAATCCTTCATGCTAGCTTACGTACCTTCATTTATTAGTATTAATGTGAAGTCAATATTATGTCTGACAAAGATCAAATTTAGAATTTCAAGTCAGATAAGGATAAGTATATAAGAGATCACCTGACAGAGAATCAGAAAGACAGACGCCATCGCCACGCCATCGCAAAAACTTGTTTTTCCATTTGAGGAACTACCGAAACGAAACGATCTGTTGAAAAAATAAATTGCGAAATTTTCGACGAATGTAATACTTTCTTCGATCCTGAATTCTGTTTGAATAAATGTTGGTTGAAGTACTGCTGAAAAACTTCAAACACGATCCTACGATTTTCCACACAGTTGTAAAATTGTTTATTCAAAGATATTTTTTAATTTATAGGAAATATGAATTATTCGAACAATTATTATGAATAAATACAGAGTTCTGCTTTTCGAAAAAACATTCTATTTCTTCACGGTATCAAACAAGAGTGTCTTTCTGATAACACTGTGAGACTTCTATGGTTTATAGGGTTTTCTAGGCTGATTTTTCTCTATGATACGTTTTGAATTGGTATTCCTAAATTATTTAATCATTTTCCATGAACGAAAAAAAATATATAGCACAGTGTCATTAAAAAGATATTCTCCGTCGATTCCGTGAACAAAAATTGAGCGTATTCGTAAAACATAGACTTCATTTCTGATCAGTCGCAATGCAGCATCAGTTTTTCATCATATTTCATATGAAAACTCTCGATTCAATGAGCTAGACAGTGCCAAACCTGCGAAATAATTTCTTTTCACTGATTTGTTTATAACTTCATAAACTTGCTTGAGATTTTTATTAAATTCCTTGATCTCTCTGAAATTTTTTTAAAAACATTCAAATATATTAACACTAGAAGTACCGGTGTTCGACGTACCCCTTGAAGTACCACGTGGGTCATTTTTTACCCATAGTAGGAAACCACCATTTTATTGGTGGTACCACACCATAAACGATTGAAAGTCACGGGAGTGTTTGGTCCTCCGATGATTATAGACGGGGGTACGGCCCTCGACAAACCCTCGTGGGTCAAAAATGACACACGTGGTACTTCTGGTGTTGAATGTGATACTGTTCGTAGAAATGTGTGCAAGTCTTTTACAAATTTCTGAATTCCTCTGAAATCTTTGAAATAGTTGAAAATCCGTATAATAACTTGAAGGTCCTGTTATATTCCTCAAATTATGTGAAATTCATAAGAAAATTTCGACAATCTCAGGCCTGGTGGGAACAATGACGTACTGAGAGACCTTTTGCTCCTGCCGCTTTACATGTTTGTCTCAGGTGCCAAGCGCCGCCTGTCAGGTCCAGGTTTCCTCCTGCCAGGTGCATGGATCTTCCTCCTGCAAGGCTTTTTTCTCCTGATGGACATGAATGTGGGATAGCATAATTTGAATTAATTCAGCTTATCGCTCTTTGGAATTCGCCCCAGATATACGAATTTCGAAGCTTCACTCTTCGGGCCGATAATTTGATTAAAACAAAAACAGGAAGGAATACGTATGGGCCTACTCCAACTCAAGAACAAATCGTATTATCGACTTCTGGGGGCGACATTTCTGCAATATTAGAGAGTTATGATTTTCTTTTTGAATGTATGGTAAAAATTATTTGCAGTATGAAACGTTTGAAAATAAACATGGAAAGCGGCATGATTACCCGAATAAACCCAAAATAGTTTAATGATACTCTACTGCGTGACCGCCGCCACATCACAAAGTGTAATAATAATACACAAGAAAATATAAAACTGTAGAACATATTGTTTTCACTAGGCTTTCTTTTGTCATCAATGCTCTAGCACAGCTATTTATGCTGTGGCTCTCTGTTCGCGTCGTATCCGAGTGGCCATCAAAGATTTCGCCTGGAAAAGACTAACCCTCCTTGTACGCATTCGCAAGCCAAGTTAGAGTACATTACTGTCGAAATTGATGTACATGTGTAGCACAAGTGGGACTAAAAATCAATGATGACTTTGAAACGAAATAACTTTGTTACAAAAAATGCTAGACATTTTTTTTAGATTCGTAATTTGTCGAATTTTGACCTCAACTTCAACAAATCTAATAATTCAATATTTATCCTTGGAACTGACTCTAATGAAATGTAAATATCTGAAAAAGTAAGTTAATCTTTTATGTAATCTGTGAGATAACGATTAAAGGATATATTTCATCACTTAAAACGAAGCCGTGGAATTTTCCTTCCTTACACTGTTAACAAAATTCTTCAATAAGAAATCAATCATTTTTTCTAACACTCGGAAAAAATGATGGTCGTTCACAATCTGGTCTTGACCTTCGTTATTACATTGGATTCTATTGGTAAATATTATAGTATGATGATATATCTATAATTTGAAAAATATTCTTCAGATTTTCGCAATTAACAATTTGTCTGACAATATTTTCAACGCGCGATGTTTCTACATTCCTCATCTGTGCATTTGAATACATTTTCTCAAATCCCAATTGTTTACTATCGATAATTGATTTCTTCAAAGTCTGAATCTCGAGTTTTACTAATGATGCGATCGTTTATGACACTATCAGAAACTGAAATGCTAAGAAGCGATGTGGCCTGTATCGTTGATTACAGCAATTACAAAATGGCGAATCGACGACTGATCATGGCTTTTTACTTCCAAGAACAGCCGCTGTAGGTCGTAACAATTCCCAAAATTTCATTTCAAACTGTGTTTTTCAATATATTTGTACTCGACTTTTCTTATTTTGCAGCTACAAGTTTCCGAAAACCTTATGAAAAAGTTCTCGAAAAAAAGGTTTTGCTGGACCTGTCGGAATTCTTTTATTGTGCCCCCCCCCCACTCTTTCTACCACACACTCCTACTTTCTTTTCTCTATTCTCTCCTTTGGTCACCAACCAAATAAAATTTTTAAAAAACCCCTTTGAATGAATGTGGGTAAAAGTTCTTCTAAAGTAACTTTGGGCACGATTTTACGTTCTGCAACCCAGTTTCAAAATTGCTTTTTCAAAGTGCGCATACGCTATAATGAATAGGCCTAATTTTTTACGAAATTACCTAAGAATTTCTTCCCGATGAATCCTTGCTATGATATTTTGCGAACCTACAGAAATTATTATTTATTCAACCAATTTTGATAAATGAATTCATTGTTCACCAATTAAACAAAATGAGCACCGTTTTTCTAAAAAATCAACTGAGAAAATTTTCGTTCACACTCTGACACGATAGTTTGCGAATTTATTAGAATATTTTCACATTTAAACAAATACAGTGTCTGGATATTTTACAACGAACAGTCTTAATTTTCGTTGTCGGAATAAACTAAGAAATGTATCAGAACAAAAAATCATTGGAATGATATTCTTTGTTGATTTCGTAAACAATAATTGAGCGTATTCTCCACAAATAGCGAAACTCTGAAATTATTAAAAATATTGCTTTGATAATCAAAAATTATTTCCAATCCGGAAATAGCCAAGATGTGGATTTTTCAAGAATATCACTTATATTTGTAATAACTGTTGTCAATGTGAGAAACTTCTTGGCAAATAATCTTACGACTGAAACTCTGAATTGATCTCTTAAGCGAAAATCGAGCCTATTCTCTCGGAAGTAGCCAAGCTTGATACTTATAATGATTTGTTTATGACGTCAAAAATTTGCTCTCGATGGCCTTTGGCCATGATTTTATCATTCATCGTACTCGTTCTCGTCGACGTACTTAAAAAAGTTGTAATCCTTTCTTCCTTCTTGCAGAATTAAGTTCACAGTTTGAATGCTTACCCAATGGTGCACCTGTTCCTGGTGTTTCTCGTGGCAGATCTTACTTTTCTGAGAATCCCACTCCTTCTGAAAAACCTACCCTCCGTACCAGGTCTAGGTCTCCTCCTGCCAGTTCCATGGCTCTTCCTATGATGCTTCCTTCCCCCGACGGAAAGGGATGTGGAATGGAATACCTTGAATCTATTCGGCTAATTTCCCTTTGGAATCCGCACCGAATATTTCAACTCCAAAGATACACTTTTCCTACCAATAATTTATTAAAAATAAGAGTAGCAAATGAGACGTATATGCGTATACCAACCCACGAACATATTGTATTATCAACATCTGGTGGTGACGCTTTTGCAATACTGAAAAGTTATAATGTTCTTATTGGAATTTATAAGAATGTTAAGAGCAGTGTGAAGCGTTTCAAAATAAACACAAGAAGCGGCACGATCACCCAGTTAACCCCAGAAGAAATGAAAGACACTCCAGTAGGTGACCGCCGCCAGATTAAGATTGGTTTTATAATACAGCATATCAATTTCAAACTATAAAACATATTATTCGTGATCCGAAGTTGGACAAGAATTTTATATGCAATTGGTAATTTCAGTAGAAACTCAATTTCTTATGATTCAGAGCAACATGGTACAACTGGATTTGAGCTGCTTTCCAGGAGGGACAGAAAACAGATTTGAAATTCTTATGATTGAGTACATTAGCAGTTGACTTCATTAGCAATTGTGACGTCACTAGCGGTCCAAACAAGAAGCCGATTTTCCCACTCGACTCGGCGTGAAATTTTGACTGTAGAACCATGCCTAACTCAAAACGGCTAAAAATGAAGTTGTGCCATGTGGCTCTCACAACGACGATATGCGAAACGAGATATTGGGGTACACAAAGTCCAGAGGTCGTATTGCTTAAGGATATACTAAAGTAATTTTCAGATTAAAAATAAGCATTGCTCAAAGTGATTTATAGTTTAGAGGAGAATATTGCTATCATCAATTCAACTAATTTTTGAAGAGAACTAGAGGCGATCTTTAGAAATATATATTTCAGGTTCAAATTGTTCATTTAATTATAGTCATTTAGTGTTTTTAATTTTCTCCTTCTTTTTAGGTAAAATTAACCATTCTTATCTATTCTTAATGTTTTTATTTCATGAAATGGACAATTTCGAAATTTTTGAAATAAATTGTTCAAATAAAAACATACGAAAGAGATTTGTCGAGTATCTTTTAAGGAATAAAGTAAGCCCTACGACATAAGGATTGAATAAAAATTGCAAGTTTCATCTAACGAGAAAAAAATGTAAGACCTCACATTACTATTGTTAGTAAACAATTACTGATCTGGAATATTTTTTTATGCAGTTCGTCTCTAGGTCTCTTTAAATATTTTTTTCTTGTGAATGTATTTGACTGGAACGCAATAATTATTTGAAATATTCTTTAAATTTTCTATATGGATCCTATTGCATGTAAATCATCCTGTGAGTAGTTAGTGAAAACCTTTTCGCTTGGATTTATATTAAAATTTATATAATGATTATTCGCTCCTAACTAAGAAGTTGAAGCTGAAAATTCCCAAGAAACCCGCAACTTTCCATTACGACTCTAAGAGAAGATAGTTATAAGCAATAATAAATCGTTTACACAAATATGTTTGTTAACTTGTCCTGATCATTATCTCGCTAAGTCTTTTTTCTTCAACAACTGCGTGGAAAATGTGATTTTGGGACCCTGGCGCGAAACAGTAAAAGCGATAGATTCCATGCTGGATGATGAGTCCGTGTGATTAATCTCACCTTTCCACTACTGACAGGCATAATACGATCTGCTTCGAAGGCCAAGCGAATCGCACTGTAGTTGTGAACCAGACATAACATCGGAACTGGTTTGGGAATACAAAATGGCACCAAACCAACTTGCAGACAAAATCAGGCAATCAATACCTATGCCATCCCTGTCCTCATGTACTGCTTTGGGCTCATCAAATGGTTCAACACCGACCTTGAAGACCTTGAAACGTAACTGTCCGCAAGGAAATGAAGAAGCACCGAATGAATGCGTCGTCAACAACTTGCTCCAACAACAACTTGCTCCAAACCTAGGATTCTCAACAGGATGGATGCCTTTCCATAAATGTATTTCAATGTCGACATCCTGATGCGAGAGAAAAAAGGTAGAGTCTGCATCATCGGCTTGTCCACTTAATCAAATTTCGCAGCCAATCTGTGCGACCAAGATCCAAGAGTAAAGTGAGCTGAGGCAGGAAGTGGAGACAATATGGATAAATGTGAATATGGATCTATTCAACCTATTGTGATTTCGGCTACAGGCAATGTGCACGCAAGGTGGATTGAAAATCTTGAACATTTGGAAGTCAGTGGCGTACTGGCAGCAACTCAGAAGCCAGTTCTTATTAAACATCTCTCGCATTGTAAGAAACTTGCTAGACCATGAGGAAGCAAGCAATCAAAAATCTTCGGACAAAAACACGTTAGCTCTAAAGAAGCATCCTGAAGTGACTGTTTTCATCTACAAGACTCGTGGCCGCTGTGTAAGGGTAACAGCATAAATGGCAAACTGCAAGCTACACCTTGATCCTCATTTTGTACCTACAACATCATCGGAAAAGGTTTCACGCATCGTATTAAATTAACTCATAACATTTTTATCTTATCAGTAACTTGACTTAGTCCGTGTTTATGATGAAAAACTGGGTTCACGCGATGGCATGATTGAGAAAAATAAAATATCAAATAAACTTTCAACATAAATTATTATTTGAGTTTCTCAAGGTGAAATAATTATGTAAGTTCGATAGTTTTACTTTTAATAAATTCATAAGGCGATACTAACGAAAATTTGTTATCTCGCTAAGCCCCACACGATGATTCATCTCTGCAATCATTACTCGGAAAGAAGAAAACTACAAATATTTCAGAACAGTAGATAAACACGAAACTTCTTGTAATTCATTAGTAAGTCTATTCTTGCGATTCTGCTTCAATCAATTTTGCCCACGTTTTTGAAAAATGAGGATCCCTTGTACGCTGGTCTTATCTTTAGACGTTATTCTCAATTCTATCGGTAAGAAGGGAATGAATTGGTATCATTTTTTATAGTAAATACTCTGAGAGATCTACTATACCTTAATTAATAATCAATACAATGTAAATTCTTTGATAATGAGCAATTATTATCATTGATATCATTTCTTTACTATTTGAGCTTTATAATAATTAAACAGATTTTTAGGACTTCCTTATGATAATCAGTGATTTGCAGTTTTTTTTTCATCAGGAAATGTATACCCTACAAGATTAAATTTTGATCGCTCTTTGACAGATTTTCGATTCTTGAGAACAAAGTATTTAATGCTCTGTTCAAAATTCAAAATTATGAAAGCTTTTTACATTTCTAAGAAAATTATCTCTAGGGAGAAGAACTAGAAAATGCAGGATCTGTGGGTATTTGAATCAGTTTATAAAATAAGCTTCTTGTAAATTCCACGACGATTTTTTCTTCAAGAATAACGATTTTGAATTTTGATTGTGACTTTGGAGTGAGTTACAACAAATGAAGTGAATGAATATCTACTTTTTCATATTGTAGTAATGACTTGTAAATACATTATGTTGGCTGCGATGTCGTAATCGACTTGAAGTCTTTACGATAACATTCTGTCATTGTTTAAACAACAGTGCAAATGTTACACTATCGCATTCTTCTGCCAATTATTTTATAATTAAAAGCTCAAATATTGTTTGAATTAGAAAAATTATATATCTTTTAGAACTCCTTTTCAAACATTGATTTTACAATTGATGTGAATATTCAAGTATAAATTAGATTCAACACGTATTCGTATTTTTTGTTACTTGGCAGCGATTCACTAAACTAGTAATCTTGATTGTTAGCTTCACAATTTTATGAATATTTCTTTTCTTTTAACAGAAATATCATCAGGTATGCTGCCAAAAACAAGGGACTTTCTGAAGAATTTTGGGATGAGTAACGAACATGAGAATAATCAAGGTAACCCAGGTACCTTTTTTTTATTGCTTTAAAGAACAGTTTTTGAAAGAGGATATTACACCGGAATTTTATTTTTTTATTGAGTACATTTTGTAGGTATTTTCCCTTTCAAAGTATGTCGTACCGTTTCCGAAACGTACGGAGATACTTCTTTATGAAAATTGCACATTTTTGGCTTTTAAACATGTTGTATATTGTATGTATGATTTTGTATTTCCTGAAGAAAAACACATTTTTAAACATGTAAGCGCAACTCTTTGCTCATTGACACAACATGAAGCATTTACAGATGACAGAAATTTGCAATTTGCTTCCAGAATTATCTATGGCTCTGAATGGATCCAAGAAATTCGTACATTGTCTGCAGATTACTAAAGAACCCCCCACCAAATGTACAGTAAATGACTTTTTGTGAGAAATTCTAAATCTATTTTTTTGTATTTTCGCATCTGCAAAGCAATAATCCGAAAGAATAAAGTGAGAAAAATGGACAGTTTTTTTACCAAAAAAATTGTCAAAGTTTCAATCTTCACACGTATTTTAATAGAAAAATTATAATTTTTTAGTAACTAATGTGACTGGAGGTTTTTTATTTAACTGCTTATTTAACAACTGAGTTGCTTTATCATCGCCTGAACATTTAATCCGGAATATCGACATTTCTTAATGGCTAAAATCACAAAAAGTTTTCTAATTAATCTATGATGATAGGAATCATATTAAAGTGAATAGGGAAGGTGTAGACGATAAGGATGTCTTTGAATTTTTGTAAAGGGTTGTATAATCAGCCCTTATTTAGAGAATCAGAGAAATTAACTTTTCTTAAGGAATAAATCACCATGTATGTTTTAAGGCGATATTGTTAATCAATGTATCATTAAAAATTGCTATGGTGCTTTAATCCGTAATAAATATTTATCTCCTTATTTCTATATTTTAGGGATGTTTGAACTACACTCACAATAAATTCAAACGCCATTCTTGCAAAGAAACGCTTCCTGTCTTGGATTCAAAGTGATTTTGTTGGTCAATAATGTACTATTAAAAGAATATATGTTGCTTCATCCCGTTTAAAATACTAATTTTCTTGGTTTAATAATTAGGGGGTGATTAGATGATCCTGACTGTAAATACTGATACAAATCCTAATTAAGGGCGCTTCCTATGTATTTTTAAAGTAATTTTGTTGATCAATGTATAATTTGGAAAATCTCTGGTGCTTCATTCCGCATAAAATATCGATTTCCGTGTTTCTATAATTGAGGGATGATTAAACAACCATAAAAATAACTGCCAATGCAAAACCTGTTGAGAGACACTTCCTATGTATGTGTGCTAACAGTGTGCTACAGTGATTTGTAAATTCATAAGAATTATTGTTCATTCGAAAAAAATTATAGTTTGAATATTTTTTAAAGAATAGGCTTCACTCTTGCTCAAGAAATCAACGAAGAGTTTTTTCTGCGGACTCTTCTCTATGATACTTGGTGAATTGATATACCTTAATCATTTATTCATTTCCAATGAATGAAAAAAAATCATAGCAAAGTTTTTCATCATGTTTCATATGGAAACTCACGATTCAATGAGCGAAACAGTGCTAATCATGCACAATCATTCTTCTCACTGATTTGTTTATAACGTCATAAACTTGTGCAATATGCCTTCAAAAATTCATGATACATTTGAAAATATTTTTAAATATATCAAAATCTACTGAATCTATTAAAATCCGTGACAATACGTTAACATTTTCTCTTTCTTGTTTTAGAATTAAGCATACTGCCTCCTGCCGAGCCTTCTCTTCGTGCCAGGTCTAGGTCTCCCCCTCCTACAAATAATTCACCTGAGAGGCATCTTGCCCCTGCCGAGTCTCACCTACACCTCAAGTCTCTGGCGCCGCCTGCCGGGTCCAGTTTTCCTCCTGCCAGGTCCAGTTTTCCTCCTGCCAGTTCCATGGCTCTTCCCATAATGCTTCCTTCTCCTGATGGAAAGGGATGTGGAATAGAAAACCTTGAATCTATTCGGCTCATTTCCATTTATAATACGCAACGGATATTTCAACTTCAGAGATATACTTTTCCTGCTGATAATTTATTAAAAATAAGAGAAGCAAGGAATAAGTATGTGCCTATACCAGCCCACGAACATATCGTATTATCAACATCCGGTGGTGAAGTTTTTGCAATACTGAAAAGTCATAATATTCTTGTTGGAATGTATAAGCGTGTTGAGCAAATTGTAAGACGTTTTAAAATAAACACGGAAAGCGGCACGATTACCCAGTTAACTCCAGAAGAAATGAAAGTCACTCCAGTAGGTGACCGTCACCAGATTACGATTGGTTTTATAATACAGCATTACAATGTAAAACTATAAAACATATTGTTTGTTTGCAATGTTGAATTAGATTTTTATATGCAATTGGTAATTACAGTAAAAAGTCAATTTTTATTATGGTCTACAAGGCTTCAATCTTTCGTCAATGCCCTAGTCATTCTTTTTTAGAAACAGACAAGAAAATTTTTTTTCCCTGCGTAAATATTTTGGGAGGAATATTATACTGCAGTTCGTAATTATGTGCACGGCTACAGAAGTCTAAAATGAGAAGTTTTTCGAAAACCATTCAGAAAGCTCATGAAATTCCACATCGAATGTCCACCAGTAGGGGTATCATTTCTGAGTTCTGGAAGATGACATATCACGTGAGAAGTATTTTTAAAAAAATTCCTGAACTTTTCCAATTTTTCAAATCTACTTCAACTGCTATCATGACCCAAGTGAGTTGTAGAAAATTCTTGATTTACAGTATGTGCAATATGCGAAACGAGATATTGGGGTACACAAATCCAGAAGCTCTCAAAACATGGATATTTGACAAAAACGGGGGGGGGGGGGGGGTCAAATTTTTCAGAAATCTAATACCTTCTCTGATGTAACTAAATAGTTACATCTTCAAAGAAAAATCAATTTTCCAGCAAGAAAATTAATTTTCTACCGAAAAACACGAATGTTTAACAAAATTGATGAATTTCTTAGTCAAAAGGATGAATTCTCTACAAAAGGGTTGAATTTCCAACCCAAACGATTCTATTCCATAGTTTTTTGTCAACCAGCATCTTATCGTATTTCATCCATTTACTTAAGTTTCGACTTTCACGTTAAAATTTGCCATAAAATTATCATCTAAAGCTGAAATACTTTGAAGGAATAATTTATAATACAAATTTTAACAGTGTGCTTGTCTTCCAACAATTCATAACATCAGTGATCATCTGTCAAACAGGTAAACATGCAGCGATGAAGTCATGGCGCTCGCTCGCGCTTCATAGCGAGTGTAAATTTATTTGATTGGAAGACGACCTTTGTTCTACTTAACAGGTGAAAAAGTATTATTTTTAAATTTGTTTCATTCCCCCACAAAATATTTTAGGAGACTTTCGGATTCATTTCGGTCATCAGTGATTTTACCTGAAATTAACTGACCCTCCTTGTACGTGTTCAGAAGCCAAGTTAAAGTACATTACTGTCGAAATATTCCTGACATTTTCAAGGGGTATCAGGCGAGAATTTTTCTCCAATTCGTAATTTGTCAAGTTGTTTACCTCAACTTTAACGAAACTGATAATTCAATATTTATCCTCGAAAGAGACTCTGATGGAACGTAATTACCTCAGAAGAGTAAGTTTGGCTTCTATATAATCTGTGAGATAACGACCATAGGATATTTTATATCACCTAAGACGAAGCATTGGAATTTTCCTTCCTTACACTGACAACAAAATTCTTCATTAAGAAATCAATCATTTCCTCTTCCACTCGGAAAAAATGACAGTCATTTACAATCTGGTCATCACCTTTGTGATTATGCTGGATTCTATTGATAAATATAATAGTGTGATAATATATCTATAATTCAAAACATTTTCTTAAGCTTTCCGCAAATAAAAATTTGTTAAAAGAATTCCTTGGCGAAGAACCTTCCGAAAGGAATTCTGGGTTGATCTCGTAAACAAAAATCAAGCTTATTTTGTCAGAAATAGCCAAGCTTTATTCTTATGATGATTTGTTTATGACGTTATAAACTTGCTTGAGATAGAAACCGGATATCATACAATGTATTCTCTAACCAAACCACTTTGAAAATTTCGCGCCATACGAAATTACCAATCACAATCCAAACATATGACTCCTATATCACCATTTCACGCCATTTCGGTAAAGGGCTATCCAGCGCTAAATTTTCTGGGGGCTTCACAGGCTTATAACATGGTGATATCGACTAGAAAAGCCATGGCCTTTGGCCCTGATTTTACTATTCGTCCTACTCGTTCTCGTTGACGTACATGAAAAAGATGTAATTCTCTCTTTCTTGTTGCAGAATTAAGTTCACAGTTTGACTGCTTACCAAATGGTGCACCTATTCCTGGTGTTCATTGTGGCAGACCTTATTTTTCTGAGAATTTAACCTCTCCTTCCGAGCCTACTCTTCGTGCCAGGTCTAAGTCTTCTGATACCGATCATTCTCCTGAGAGGCCTCTTGCTCCTGCCGAGTCTCACCTTCGCCCCAGGTCTCACTCGCCGCCTGCCAGGTCCAGCATTCCTCCTGCCGGTTCTATGACTCCTCCTGTAATGCTTCCTTCTCCTGATGAAAAGGGATGTGGGATAGAATACCTTGAATCTATTCGGCTTATTTCTCTTTGGAATCCGCACCGGATATATGAACTTCGCAGATACACTTTTCCTCCTCATTCGTTAATTAAAATGAAAACAGGAAGAAATACGTATGGGCCTATTTCAACCAAAGAAAAAATTGTATTATCAACATCCAATGGTGACGTTCTTGCAGTATTGCAGAGTTATAATGTTCTTCTTGGAATATATATGAGAATTAATGGCTCTATAATACGTTCTAAAATAAACATGGAAAGTGGCACGATTATCCCATTGAACACAGAAGAAATTAATGACACTCCAGTTGGTGGCCATCGCCAAATCACAAAGAGTTATATAATAAAGCTCGAAAATGTAGAACTATGAAACATTGTAATCCGGAATTGTGATTTCCTTCCGACAATTCCATCAAAATAAAAATAGGAAGGAATACGCATGGAACTATTCCTACTCATGAACCAATTCTATTATCAACATCTGGTAGTGACCTGTTTGCAATGTTGGAGAGTATAATGTACTTGTTGGAATATATAAAAAAATTAACCGGAGCATAAAATTTTTGAAAATAAACATGTGAAGCAGCACAATCACCCAGTTAAACTCAGAAGAAATTAATTACACTCCAGTCGGTGACCGCCGCCACATCACGAAGGGCTATATAGTACACATGAAAATGTAAAAATATGAAATATATTGTTCATTGCCTCACTACTGCGATCAACGCGATCAACGCTGCTTAACTTCAGTGATCTTAAGGGAACTGGTGTTTTCAGCGTGGTATCGCCGTTGGCAAATTGATAAGGTGATACTAATCAAAATTTTGCAGATCACTAAGCCCTACTCCATAAGTCATATATGCGATTCATATTCGAAATAGGGAAAACCACAAATATCTCATAACAGTATATACATATAAAACATCTGATAATTCATAAGTTACGCTATTTTTAAAATTCAGCGGTGATAAATTTTCCTACATTTTGAAAAAATGAGGATCTTTTGTACTTTCGTCTGCACCTTGAACGTTATTCTTAATTCTATAGGTGTTTAAGGAAGAAATTTATATTATTATTATTATTATTATACCATTAAGCCATTTCCCTTTCGGGGTAGGCGTGACTTGCTCGGTTGGAAAGTAGTGGGATAGATATATAGGTGTAAAGTAGGTCGTTATATGGTATAAGGTAGATAGGTATATAGGTATATGTGTTATGGTATAGATATTTTAGATTGATCTGGAGTTTTCGTGTTGTTTATTCAAATAACACGTTCACTCCGCAACACTGCTCCGACCCAGGTTGCTGATCAATCTCTCTAGCGATCACCCCAAGTGAGGAGCCTCACAAAATTGTTATGTATGGTTCCCCACTTGGGCCTATTAGTATCCAAGGTCTTTGTTTCAGGCATTATTCACTCTATTGTCACTCTGCTTATAAACTATTTGTCGCCACACATTTCTGTCCTGGCATACTACTCTAGCTTCATTTACGTCCATGCATGTCTTCATGCAAGCTCTTCTGTTCCTATGACTTCTTATGTCTCTTCGGATCAATGTCTCATTTACAGATTCTAACCATTCTTTCGGCGGTCTACATCTGGGCATTCTGCCATTTACTTTACTTTTATATACTTGCTTCGTCAGTCGTTCATCTTTCATTCTTTCAAGATGTCCGAACCATCTTAACTGATTTCTTTCCCATATGTCAACTAGCGTGTCTCCTGTACCACATTCTTTGAGGATTATCTCGTTTCGGTCTTTGTCCATCAGTGTTTTTCCGCATATTATGCGCAGAGGTTTCATGCCGATCGCGTTGATTTTACTCTTGTCCTTTTCTTGACAGGTCCATGCCTCGCTACCGTATAGTACAGTTGGTACGAATATGGAATTATGTATGGCCATTTTAGCTTTTTTTGATATGTTTTTATTCGTGAGGATGGATCCTGCTCTACCGATAACCTGCTTACCCTTACTTATGCGCCTATCTAATTCCCCATCTATTTTTCCGTCGCTAGTGAATAGACTACCTAGATATACGTACTTGTCAACGTGTTCTAATCTCACATCATTTAGGACAATGTTGCATATTGTTTTCTCACTTTTTCCCTCAAAAACCATGACTTTCGTTTTATTCACGTTAATTTTGAGGTCCATGTTCTTCATGCTTGTGTTAAGTTTATTCAACATTCTTTGCAAGTCTTCGACTGATTCTGCCATAACAATCTTGTCATCTGCGAAAGCCAACCCACGTACTTTGACGGTTTCGAGATCTATACCTTTTTCGTTGAAGAGGGCAGTTCTTAGACACTTATCCATGAATATGATAAATAGCCACGAGGACATAACGCATCCTTGTTTCACGCCTTGCATAATATCGAACCAGTCGCTCAGTTTCCCATTTACCCTTACACTCGCTTTACTGCCTGTATAAATTGTTTTTATTGCTTGTAGGAGCCCTCCATTTACTCCATACTCTTTAAGGATTTCCCAAAGTTTAGTTCTATTTACCTTGTCGAATGCTTTTTCTAGATCAATAAATGCACAGAAAACTTTCTTTCCTACTCTCAAGCTTTTTTCTGTGATCTGTCTTAGGCTAAATATCTGATCTGTACATGACCTTCCTGGCATAAATCCACATTGGACTTCCCATATCTTCTCTTCTGTAATTTCCATTACCCTACGGATAAGTATTTTTGAGTATATTTTACTTACGGTACTTAGTAGGCTGATACCTCTGTAATTACTGCAGTTGCTTTTATCTCCTTTTCTTTTGTATATTGGTATGATAATCGCTTTTCTCCAATCGTCTGGGACTTCTCCCGTTTCGATACATAAATTTATTAATTCGCACAACCTGTGAGGTATGTACTCACCACCGTATTTAAGCATTTCAGCGCTAATATTGTCTATACCCGCAGCCTTACCGTTTTTCAAGTTCTTAATTATATCTCTGACCTCAGTGACACAGACTTTTTCAATTGGGTTTTCTAGTGCATTATGTTCTATGTCGCAGTTTTGTTGCCCTATATCTTCACCTCCTAATAGTTCTTTAAAAGAATCTTTTAAAGCGTCTACTATCCCGTCTATATCATATAGCATTTCGCCTTTACTGTTTCTCATGCTAGCAAACTCTGTACTTTTACTTTCCTTCAACTGTTTATATAATAGTTTCATAATTCCTTCAAAGCAGTTTTTTATTTTGTTCTCTTCTTCTGTTCTGATTTTCTCTTTACTCTCTTTGACTAGTCGTTTAACTTTCCTATTTTTGTGTCTGTAATCATTTTTAAGTCTAGTTTTCTCCTCATCGCTAAGACCTGTCATGTTCAGCGTTCTATTGCGCGCTTTTTTCTTTTCTTTTTGGGCTGCCGCAATTTCCTCATTCCACCATGCATCACCAGATTTTCTTCCTACAAACGCCGTACCACATATTTCGGTCGCAGTTTTAACAATGATATCCCGTAATAAAGTCCACGCGCCCTCTACATCTTTATTGCTTATAAGCGCTTCCCACGTTGCCCTATCTATGCGTTCAGTTAACCTCTTTTGGAACTCTGTTTCCACTTCTTGTCTCTGTAAATTTTCAATTTTTATTCGTGTTTGTTTCGTTTTCTTTGTTTTCTTTGTTCTCCATCCCCGCCCTAAGTTTATTTTGCAGACTAAAAGGTAATGATCAGTATTGCATTCGGCCCCCCTCATGACTCTTGTATCTGTAACTAGTTCTCTTAGTCTTTCATCTGCAATAACGAAGTCAATTATACTGCGGCTATTTCCTTTACACCAGGTGTACATGTGGATCATTTTATGTCTAAACCAAGTATTTGTAATGAATAGGCTCTTTTCTAAGCATAAGCTAACTAATTTTTCCCCGTTATAATTTTTTCTTGATTCATTTTTTATAAACTAATTAATGAAGGAAAGCCATTTTTTGAGACTGGCAATGATTAGCTCTTCGAATTCCAGAGTTTTGGTATAATATGTGAGAGGAATTAATGTTTTATTACGATTAGTTTAAAATAGATGCTGTTTGGCGGTCGTTCAAACATTTCACATAAGCCAATGCAACGTTTGTATATTTTTCAACGTATTGTTATTGTTATTGTATAGTTCATGTTTTCCTAAATCGTTCAGTCAGTTAACAATAATTCTTGTACATTTTTTCAAGTGTTGTAGCGGAAAGCCTTTGGAAATAAATTCTCAATTGATTTCATAGAAGTTCATCTATTTTGTGGAAGATTCGCTAACTTCGGGCATTGGCGAATGAACCAGTACGTGATGTAACTGAAACAGTGTTACTAAATATAATAGTGACCTCAAATGATTGATTAAACCTATGATATAGTCCTTCACGCAGCCAAGTTTATGAGCATTGGTTGAATAATTTCAAAAATACATTTCAAATTGATTCAGCAAAAAATAGAGCCCATTAGTTAAGCAATGGACAATCGATGAATTCCTTTACAGAAATTGATTGAACAATCGCAAAATAGCATCGAACTCTAATCAGCTTTAGAAAAATCTGCCGATTCTTTCGGATTCATGGGGTCTCGAAACGTGAAGATTTTAAGACATTCATAGTAGTCAGTTTTCACATAAAAGCCTTACCTTTCCATTATGAGAATACAAAAATGGAATCCGCTCTTTCTTGTTTTAGAATTAAGTTTACAACCTCCTGCCGATTCATCTCTTTGTGCCAGGTCTAGGTCTCCCCGACCCACCGATCATTCACCTGGAGAGCTTCTTGCTTCTGCCGATTCCCACCTTCACCTCAGATCTCACTCGCCGGCTGCCAGGTCCATCATTCCTCCTGCCAGTTCCACGGCTCTTCCTTTAATGCTTCCATCTCCTGATGGAAAAGGATGTGGAATGAAATACCTTGAATCTATTCGGCTCATTTCCCTTTGGAATCCGCACCGGAAATACGAACTCCGATGGTACTCTTTTTCTCCCGATAAATCATTGAAAATAAGAACAGGAGGGAGCACGTATGGGCCTATTCCAACTCAAGAACAAATTGTATTATCGACATCTGGTGGTGACGCCTTGGCAATATTAAAAAGTTATAATGTCCTTATGGGCATATATAAGATAATCAATAAGGGTTTAAGACGTATTAAAATAAACATTGGAAGCGGCACGATTACCCAGTTAAACCCGACAGAAATGAACGACGCTCCAGTAGGTGACCACCGCCGCGTTACGATGAATTATATAATAGAGCACGAAAATGTGAAACTATAAAACATATTGTTTGTGATCCGAAGACTGACAGAAATATTGTATTGTAAATAAGTATTGTAGTTCACGAGGCTATCTTCTTTTGTCAATGCTCTAGCTATTCTTCAGCAGGAACGGAAAAAAAGTTTTGTTTCATTTTCTCAGAAAATATTCTAGGAGAATAGTAAGGTCTAAGCTGACGCTAGTTAATTTTAAAAAATATTTCAGAAAGCTTATGTTTCACATAGAATGCCCAATAGTAAGGGTAATATTTATGAGTTCTGGCAGATGATATATTACCTGAAAATATTTAGAACAAAATTGTGTGAAAAGTGGACAAAGTTTTGAAATTTTAGAAAAAATCGCAGCTATCTATCATAAATATAAGAGAAGATAGTTCTAACCAATAATAATCGGGTTAGATAATTATTGATGTCAAATTGCATGAATTGCTACCTTGCTCTATGTAAAAAATTAGCAAAGAGCGGAAAATGAATGAATTGTACGCATATAGCTTGGTCAAGGTACGGATGAGTTTTTGCTTTTATTTTGTTTCCGATTGTGTCTTGTCCTTCGACCTTTACTGTTCAAATGGAAGTTCTATGTAGCTCTACCAAGGATCTATAAAAACTCCTATTATTACTTTGTGCCATAAGTGCCATGTAACAACTGCGCATCCGTAACTGACATTGAACTTTACTGCGCTCTAAGTCCATTGTATTTTTACTGCACAGCTGTATGCGCTATTGAGCTCTGACCCGCAGATGTAAGGACCATGTTACTTCACTGTGCATCTAAAAGTCACCCCAAACCTCATTGAGCCGCCATGAGTGCCTTGTAACTGCACTTTGTAGCTGGATGTGCCGAGCAACCTTTAAGGAAACTTTTTAGATCGGATCCAATATTCAAGGGTTCCGTAAGTAACCGGGTCCGGACCCGAACATGTAAGTGGTGATATCAGTAAAAAGTGAATGTAATATGATTGTCGTGGTTTCAATCTTCCCTCAGTGCCCTAGTCATGCTAAAAAAAATAGATAAAAAATGTTTGCCTCATTCCCCTACGAGAATATTTTAGAATGAATATTATACTACCGTCTGAAATTATCTGCCGAGTCATTTTTTTTAGTTGCAGCTTTTACCTCAATAGAAAGCAAAAACATAAGGCCCAACATAACTATAGTTAAGTATGCAATTTTTAACCTGAAATATTTTTTTAAGGTCGCCTTCATATACACTTAAAAATTATTTTTAATTAACGATAGGAATATTTTCCTTGGTTTTAAAATCGCTTTTAACACTGGTCATTTTTGAACTTGGAATAACTTCAGTTTATCCTCAACCTTTCGAAGATTCCTTTTTAAAATGGTGATGATTAGATTTTAGAGAAGTCATATTCAAAATTTTACGCAAAATTTTTTTAAATATTTATAATATAAAGTTGATGTAAAAATATAAAAGGTTTCTTGCCTCGAGGTGAATCGGTCAAATCATGATATTGATTTCTGGAAATTCGGAAATTTATGCTTATTTATTATATTTTAATAATCATTCTTACAGTGCAAATTTTTATTGTCATAATTCGATTCAATTAACATATCAACTGTTACATTTTTTTTGAATTCATATTTTTTGGTTGAAAATTCATCTACTTTTTTCAAACTTGAATTATTAGAAATGCATAATTTTGTATATTTCAACTAATTTGTTGGAAATTCCAATATGGTTGTGAAAAATTCAACTGTTTGGTCAACAATTGGTTGACGATTCTTTTTAATGATAAATAGCTTTTGTTTGGAAATTCTTCAAAAAATGAGAATTCACCTATTTTGTTTATCATTAGCATTTTTGTATTGAAATCAACTGCTGGATAATTCATTCATTTCATATAAATTTTATATAAACATGGGAAGCGGGAAGATTACCCAGTTGAAACCAGCAGAAATGACTGACACTCCAGTAGGTAAGTCGCAAAATGTAAGTCGCAAAATGTCTGAAGTCGACGTATCATCATAGTTCACGAGGTTTTCTCCTTTCGTCAATGCTTCAGCCATTCTTTTGTAGGAACGGACAAAACAGTTTTGTTTGATTTCCTATGAAAATATTATAGGAGGCTAGCGAGGTCTAAACTGACTGTATTATTTATGAGTTCTGGAACATGATATATTATCTGAGGAATATTTCAAACAAACTCCGAGAATTTCTAAACTCTGCTTCAATTTTCATCATGGGAGTTATGGAAAAATTGGTAATTCATTGTGCGTGTGCGACACGCACTTGTAACACAATGTACTATTTCCAAACTAGTGAAGGGAAGGTTGGAAAATATTAAACTTTTAACCTCAACGCCAGGAAACAACACGAACAAGACGATGTCCCCCTCCCCCCAACGAGCAAGTCATGGGGCTGGATGTAAAAAATGGAGTATCTTTAAGCCCACATTTATGTGGTTGCATCAATCGATCGTAGAACTCATCACTATTGCTCAATTATCAAAAAAAAAAAATTTTCTAGAACTCAAAGTTAGGAAGTGATTTTTTTGCATCTATCTCGACTCTTGCATCAACACTCTCACTCGTCCTGTCTGTGTAATACACAAACGGAACGCCGTGCTGAAACATTTTATTAGAAGAAAACGCTACTGGCAGGCAGAATACGATCTGCTCCGAAGGCCAAGCGACACTCATTGTAGTTGGAAGACCAGACATAACATCGGAACTTGTTTGGGAATACAAAATGGCATCAAACCAACTTGCAGACAAAATCAGGCCAACCAGAACCTATGCCGTCCCTGTTCTCACGTACTCCTTTGGGCTCATGAAATGGTTTAACACCGGCTTTGAAGGGTTAAGCATAACCGTCCGCAAGGAAATGAAGAAGCACCGAAGGAATTCACCACGGTAATACGGCGATCAAAAGGGTAGTTCTACCACGACATAGAGAGGGTAGGGGTATTGCAGATGTCAAAAAACTATGTGAGACACAAGTTATAGAGTTTCGAAACTATTTCAATAGCAAGCGATATGTTGCGCTTCACAACACCATCTGTAAAGTGGATTTTAGCGACACGCCCTTGAATTTGTCTTTGGAGGAATCCTTGAATATCAGGGCAGAAACATAGATAAATGAGAAACGCAATGGAGACAGAAAGCCATCCACGGCTAGTGTCGATTATGTGAAGTTACCAACGAATTCATGGAGCACGTTATTGATGGTTGTCGCGAACTGGCTCAGAGAGAATATATGTACGCACAGACAAAATTATGCGGCGGGCATTATACATCAACAACTTACCCGAAACATAGGATTCTCAACAGAATAGATTCCTTTCCATGTATCTCTTTCAATTCCTGTTTTGGAAAACGGAAATAACATTTTTATTCCGATGATACTATCCAGCCGGATCATTACATCTCAGCTAAATGAGCCGGCATCGTGATGCGAGAGAAAAAAGTTAGAATAGTCTACATCAACAGCTCGTCCACCTACTCAAATTTTGCAGTCAACCTATGCGACCAAGATCAAAGAGTAGCGATATAAAATAGAATACTTTTTAAACTTTCAAAGTTAATCATTATCTGAGTTTCTCAAGGTAAAATAATTATGTACGTGCGGGAGTGTAACTTTTACTAAATGTATGTGGTGATACTAATGATTATGTGTTATCTCACTAAGCCCCACACGATAAATCATCTTCGCAATTTATACTCGGAAAGGGGAAAATCACAATTATCGCAAAACAGTATAAACACATGAAACTTCTCGTAATTCATTAGTTAGTCTATTCTTGATACTCTGCGTCAATTCTACCCACATTTAAAAAAAATGAGGATCCTTTTTACACTGGTCTTATCTTTGGGAATGATTCTTAATTCTATCGGTAAGTAGGGAATAAATTAGTATCATTTCCTGTAGTAAGTACTTCTAGAGATCTCCTATACCTTAATTAATATTCAATACAATGTAAAGTCTTTGATAATTAACATTTATTATCATCGATATAATTTCTTTGCTACTTGAGCTTTATAATAATTAGACTTCATATGAAAAGCTCCTTTTGAAACTTCAAATTTTGAGAACTTTATACATTTTTGAGAAAAGTATCTCTAGAAAGAAAATCTAAGAAATGCTATGTCGTAATCGACCTAGAGGCTTTACAATATCATTTTACCATTGTTTAAGTAACGTTGCAAATGTTACACAATCGCATTCTTTCGCCAATTATTTATTCCAATTTCACTATTTCTAATAAATTTTCAGCTTTAAAATTACATAAAACTTTCTTGTTTTTTAACAGAAATATCATCCGGTATGCTGCCCAAAACAAGGGACTTTCTAAAGAATTTTGGGAGGAGTAACGAATCTGAGAATAATCCAGGTAACCAAGGTTGAAATAAAGTTCATAACATGACTGCTCATTAATAAACAGTTTTTATATTAACAATGTAGGACGATTAATCATCTCTTGAAGTAGAAAATATGTAACATGCGCGGAATCTCGAGTTTTACTAATAATGCGATGATTTATGACACTATCAGTAACTGAAATGCTAAGAAGCGATGTGGCCTGTATCCTTGATAACAGCTATTACAAAATGGCGAATCGACGACTGATCATGGCTTTTTACTTGTAAGAACAGCCGCTGTAGATCGTAAGAATTTCCAATGTTTCATTTCAAACTGTGTTTTCCTATGTATATATTTTTACATGACTTTTTTATTTTACAGCTACAAGTTTCCCAAAACCTTATGGAAAAATTCGAAAGAAAGGTTTTTCTGGACCTGTCGAAATTGTTTTATTTTGCCCCCGCCCCACTCTTTCCACCGCGCCCTGCCACTTTCTTTTGTCTCTTCTCTCATTTGGTCGCCAACCCAATGAAATAAGATAAAAATCCCGCTTGAATAAATGTGGGTAAAAGTACTTCTAAAGTAACTTTAGGCACGATTTAACGTTTTGCAACTCAATTGTAAAATTGCTTTTTCAAAGTGCCCTTACGCTATAATGAATAGGCGATTTGCAAATTCATTAGAATTATTTCACATTTAAACAAATACAGTGTTTGGATATGTTACCACGAATAGTCTTAATTTTCGTTGACGAAATAAACTAAAACTTCGCGCTATACGAGATTACCAATCACAGCCCAAACAGCTGACTCTCATATCACCATATCACACCATTTCGGTAACGGGCTGTCCAGCGCTAACTTTTCTGGGGGCTTCACAGGCTTAGAACATGGTGTTTTCGAACAAAAAAATCATGCATCACTCGTAGGGTTACATATGTCTTCACGCGAGACATTCTATGTTCGCAGGATGACTAGAAAAAACATGGCCTTTGGCCATGATTTTATCATTCGCCCTACTTGACCTTGTCGATGTACTTTAAAAAGTTGCAATCCTCTCTTTCTTGTTGCAGAATTAAGTTCACAGATTGACTGCTTACCCAATGGCGCACCTATTCCTGGTGTTTCTCGTGGCAGACCTGACTTTTCTGAAAATTCAACTCCTTCTGAAGAGCCTACTCTTCGTGCCAGGTCTAGGTTTCCCCATCCTATCAATCATTCCCCTGAGAGGCATCTTGCACCTTGCGAGCCTCACCTTCGCCTCAGGTCTCACTCGCCGCCTGCCAGATCTAGGTTTCTTCCTGCCACGTCGATGGCTCTTCCTATAATGCTTCCTTCTCCCGATGGAAAGGGATGTGGAATCGAATACCTTGAATCTATTCGGCTAATTTCCCTTTGGAATCCGCACCGGATATTTCAACTTCAAAGATACACTTTTCCTGGTAATAATGTATTAAAAATAAGACAAGCAAGGGATACGTATGTGCCTATACCAGCCCACTACCTTATCGTATTATCAACATCCAGTGGTGACGTTTTTGCAATACTGAAAAGTTATAATGTTCTTATTGGAATTTATAAGAATGTTAAGAACAGTGTGAAACGTTTTAAAATAAACACGGAAACCAGCAAGATTATCCAGTTAACCCGAGAAGAAATGAGAGATATTCCAGTAGGTGACCGCCGCCAGAAAACGAATGGTTTTATAATACAACATGACAATTCGAAACTATGAAACATATTGTTTGTAATACAAAGTTGGACCAAAATTTTATATGCAATTGGTTATTACAGCGAGAAGTCAATTTCTCATGGTTTGCAAGGCTTAATCTTTCGTCAATGCCCCAGACATTCTTTCTCAGAAACATATAACAAAGTTATGCTCTTTTCCCTCTACGAAATTATTTTCGGAGGAATATTATACTCCCATCTGAAATGATTTGCACGGCTAGACAGCAAATGGCCTGATGTATGTGTGTTATTCTTCATCTTTTGCACGCTAACTTACAGCCGGCTCTTCATAAATTGATGAAATTTGAAGGGATGGTTTTAACCTCCAATATTTCCGAATCTTGGACTTGGACGCGGTGAAGAGGCACTCGAGTCTCAAAACAGTGTCATCATGTGAACTATCGTATCAAGGGCTTACGATTACTGCAGAGATTGACCCAATATTTTGTTTGCTTCCCATGAGGACAAAATTAGTTCTTTTAAAAACCAAAAGCAGAACACACAGGATGATTCAGCCACGACACCTCTAAAGAAAGCATCTGCTCTTGTGACAATGGAAATAACAGGAGGAGTCTTAGAGCATATTTAGGAATCTCTAAGTGGGAAACTATAAATTAGGACCAAAACACATATTCCTATTTTTTGTTACTTGGCAGCGATTCACTAAACTAGTTATCTTGATAGATTGTAGCTAGCTTATACGCAATAAAATGGTATAATTGAATTTCATTTATACTATTTTTAATGAATTGTTAGCTTCAAAATTTCATAAATATTTCTGGTCTTGTAACAGAAATATCATCAGGTATGCTGCCCAAAAGAAGGGACTTCTCGCAGAATTTTGAGATGATTAACGAACATGAGAATGATCAACGTATCCCAGGTACCTTTTTCTTGTTACTTTAAAGAACAATTTTTGAAAAAGGACCCCGCAGAGTTTTCCAATAATAGATTTTAAACTTTTACGATGATTCATTATAATGAATTTAAATTTATAATTTAGAATCAGCCCTGAAGAAGTGAACTGCAATGTTCACGAAACGTCGGCAATATTCATAGTGTCGCACACGATTGAAACCCGAAAAATCTTCAAATTTCGAATTCTAAATTTTACATTTGAATTTATTATAATGAATCATCGTGAAAGTATTAAATCTATTATTAATGAGGATCCCTTGTACTTTGGTCTTGTCATTGGACGTTATTTTGAATTCTATCAGTAAGTAAGGAACTAATTAATATCATTTTTTTAATAAGTACTTCAAAACATCTATTATACATAATGAACATTATATATTACGTAAAGTCTTTGATAATAAACAATTATTTTTATTGATATCATTCCTTTGCTACTTGTGTATCATAATAATTAGACACTCATTAGACACTCATACATTTTTCAAGGTGTTGTAGAAAAAAGCCGTTGGAAAGAAATTCTGAATTCATTTTGTAAAAATGTATCTATTTTGTTGAACATTTTTGCTTTTTTTGAAAATAAAACTACTTGTGTGAAAGATTATTTGCCCCCTTTGTATCCTCAAGTGATGAATCAAGTTTATTGAAAATATATATAATGTTTAAAGTACAAAAGAGACTGAAAAAATTAAGCGTATTCTTTTGGAAATAGCCAAAATCCAGATTTTTTTATGAAAATTGGTTCAATGATTGGTAATTCTTATGGATTTGTGAAGTATCATAGCAAAGAGCTTTCAGAAATACATTTTGAATTCTTCCAGTAAAAATAGAACATATTGGTCAATCAGTATACAATCTGTGAATTCGTGTATACAAATTATTTAAACAGTTGAAAAAAAGCATCGATTTCTCATTAAATTTCATGGAACAATTCTTTCTCTAAAATTGTATACCAAAACTCCATGTTTCAATGAACGAATCAGAACCAATCTTGCAAAATAATTCCTCTTTACAGATTTGCTTTCAAAGTTATCAACTTGTTTCAGATTTATTTGAAATTCCATGATACCTTTTACATCTTTTAACCTGTTGTAGATTCCTTCGAAATCTCTAAAACAGATACAAATCTTCTGAATTAACTTAAAATCACTTAGAAATCAAATTAATTAAATTCATTCCATAAAATTCTCTAGAAGTTCTTCGAAATTTTTAAAATCCCTGAAGACTATGGAAATGCCTGGAATACTCGGGCTTTGGGTGAATCACTTTTATTTCATCATTATCGTTCCGTAGTTTGTCTCGGTTGTCCGGAAATTAATTTTTTTTTTATTTTCAATATTGCTTTTTCAAAATGAGACAAAAATGACGTGTCCTATGAAAAAGTGATCAATAACAAATGTGTACATCCACCTTCGCTGCACAATTTTTTGTGATACATTTCTCTTCTGATTTGCAAAGTTTGACTGCAAGATGTAATTTTTTATTTTTCATTATTTTCGGCGAGATAAAAATCAGAATTTTTGATTTTCCAACATAATTAAAAAAGTTGTTCTAATACACTTGTAGGGCCAAAGCACAATTCAATCCGATTAGTCTTTCAAAAGCCATCCGGTATATAGACGAAAACGGCAACGAACGAGAAAATTTTTCAGTTCAGCAAATGCGACTGCGAGAAAACTATGAGCTCATGCGTTTTTTCATGGGTGTTCCCATGGAAACGAAATTACCGCTAATTTTCACTATCATATTGTCAAAACACATGAGAATACGTAGTTTAAGAAAAATCCGAGGTCCGAATTTTGCGGAATTACACCCAAATATTTTTTTTTTCATTTTACATTTGTCTCGTAAATCTTTTTAGAAGTGCGTTTTTTCACAATTTTGATTATGTCTAAGAAGCAAATGTCACGCATAAATTTCAGGGCAATAAAACCTTTTTTAAAAAAAAGGATGAGATTCATCCATTGAATATGGTGAGAGTGACAAAAACTGAATTTGATATTTCCAAAAATTTTTTAATACAGGCTTGGCTGAATTTTTCCAAACCTACGTTTTTTGCCAATTAATCATTTATAACTAAGGACTAAACATAGCCAAGATAATCTTTTTTTATGTTATGAATGATAATTAACACAAAAAGAAGAACAAAAAGAAAAGATAATCAAATTCCGTAAAATGAAAGAAGTAAATATCAGATGCTTCAACGTACGTAGAAGAGATTTCTTATGTTCTCAGACTTATTTTTTGAGACGAATTCGATAATGCAGCACAAAAAAATGAATGAAGAAATTAGAGCTGAATTATTATAATGCAGCTTAACAAAGACACTAACATTGGAAAAGACAAGTGAATCCATGGAGAATTGACCAAATAATGCATGTCTTGATTGAAATTGTTTGAAGAAATCATCAAATTTATCAACTCATTAAGATTGTTGCTGCAGTTATCATCAAGTTCCGAATTAAACAGACTGACATAAAAAAAACGAATTTTCCTGCCTACAAATGCCTGACTAATGCGTTTGGTTTTTAAATTTGTTCGAAAGAATCATACAATTTATTAAATAATTATGAATGTCGCTAGAATTGTCATGGAGTTTCTAACTGAAAGGACAGTATCTTTTTGGAGTGCGTTATACGCAGAAATTTATGATTGTTCCTCATTGACAGCCACTTCCTCAGATGTAAAGTCGACAAGTGATACAACTTAAACGAATCGAGTAATTTTATATCTATCCTTAAAACTGACCGGAAAAAGTAATAATCGGACGGCGCAATATCTGTGAAAAACAGCAAGTGAAGTAGAACTTCCCATTTGACCGTTTCCAGGTAGGTTTTAACGGGTTTGGCAACGTGAGGCCGAGCGTTGTCAAGCTGTAGAATCACTTCTCCGTTCCTCTGCTCATATTGTGGTCGTTTTTTGCGCAGTGCTCGGCTCAATCGCATCGATTGAAGCCGATGCCTTTCCCCAGTGATGCTTTCGTTCAGTTTCAACAGCTCATAATAAATAACACCGATCTGGTCCCACTAAATACACAGCATAACCTCCGCAGCGTAAATATTCTGCCAAGCCGACGACGTAGAAGCATGGCCGGGCATTCCCCATGAATTTCTTCTCTTTGAGTTGCTGTAATAAATCCATTCTTCATCACCCGTCACGATGCGATGAAGAAACCCATTTATTTTTTGCCGCTGAAGCAGTTGTTCACGGGCAAAAAAACGAAGCTCAACGTCCCTTGGTTTCAAATCATAAGGAACCCAAGTTCTTTGTTTCTAAATCATACCCAACGCATGAAATCACTTGGAAATAGCTTGTCGGGTAACTTCCAATGCTGACGCAAGGTCTTCTTGCATTTGGCAAGAAGAAACTTCTTAAAATAAATATATAAAAAAAATCGAGAAAAAAAATCTCAAAATTGAACATCTTCTTTGTGTTATATCACTTAAAGCAGCATGTCCGTGAAATTTATGGAGCTCTCGATGCACTTCAGCCGCTGTTTCCTCCAAATGAAAGGAGAAAATCGACACTTTCCGCAAATGACCATTAGTTGGCACAAAATCAGACATTTTCACACAACCAAAAGTATGATGCCAAAACAAAGGTCACTGATGCGTCACAACAGTTTGCTTACAGTATGTCTTAGCTTGATTTATGGCGTTTTTGATATGTCAAGATCGACCCGCACTTACTGCTGGAGCAATCTATTGACAAACAGCGAGAACTTATTTGCGCACCTATACATTTCCTCGAATACAAACTGTGTACTCTCAATAATAATAGATTTTTTTCAACTGGATTTCGAATTCTACTAATAATTCAACCTTTCATGAGATTATTGTCAGCAAATGAAATTCGAAAGCAGAGATGTGGTTCATAGCGTCGATAACAGCTGTTACACAATAGCGAATCACAGACTAAGGCTAAAATGTGGTTTATCCACAGGAAACTTTTTGCCTTACCGTGCGGCCTGAAGGAAGCGGGTTGATGATTTAGAAAGTCGCTTTGGAGTATTTCCCATGAAAAATCATTTAAAATCCCTAGAAAATGAAATAGACTGAATTTATTCCCTCGAGTTCTCTAGAAATCCTTCGAAATTTGTAAAATATTTTAAGTCTAACGTACTTAAATGAACGAAATCCTCTCCTTCTTGTTTGCAGAGTTGGCTTCACATTTTGACTGTTTACCTAATGGCGAACCTATTCCTCGTGCTTCTCGGGGCAGACCTAATTTTTCTGAGACGTCAACCTTTCCTGCCGAGCCTACTCTTCGTGGCAGGTCTGTGTCTCCTCCTAATACCGATCATTCTCCTCAGAGGCCTCTTGCTCCCTTCGAGTCTCCTGTTTGCCTCTGGTCTCACTTGCCGCCTGTCAGATCCAGGATTCCTCCTGCCAGGTTCATGGTTCTTCCTATAAGGCTTCCTCCTCTTGATAGAGAAGAATTTGGAATAGAATACCTTAAGTCTATTCGGCTAATTTCTCTTCGGAATCCGCACCGGACATATGAACTTCGACGATACACTTTTCCTGAAAATGAATCAATAATAATGAGAACAGGAAAGAATATGCATGGACCTATCCCCGCCCAAGAACAAATTGTTTCATCAACATTCAGTGGTAACGTTTTTGCAATATTTACGTGTCATGATACTCTTGTTGAAATTCATAAAGGAAGGTATAACTTTATGAAACGTTCGAAAAAATACATGGGAAGCGTCACGATTAGCCCAATGAACTAGGAAGAAATTGATGACACTCCATCAGGTGCTAACCGCCGTATCACGAATGGTTTTATGATAAGGCATGTAAATCTCCAAAAATCATATGATTCTTGAGGCTTCAATCTTCCCTCAATGCCCTAGTCAGTCTTTTTCAGGAACAGATTATAATGATACGTTATCTCGAAAGTAACAGTTCTCCAAAGACTTTTGAAAGCGCTGACGAGATGCTGATTGGTCTGTAGGAAGTATCTTCATCCGCTGACTGTCCAGGTTTGGGAATGACGATTATTTGTGCTACTTTCTATAGGCATGGAAAATATCCTAGACGCAGAATATCGTTATATATTTAGGTTATAAGTCTCATGGCGCAAGTCAGAAGATTTGTAGGAATCGTTGCTGTGATTAAATCAAAACCTGGTGTTTTTTGTTCTTAAAGTTTTTCTGGATTGTGTTCCAAACTTCTCTAACTTGAAAGAGTTATAGTGGAAAAGACATTTGGTATGAAGCCTCTAGCAGTTCCTATACTTTCCTTACTTTCTCCTTTGTGATTTCTGCAGGATAGGGTTGAAAAATACTTTAAAGATGATACGCAAATAGTTCAGCTTTCTCTCAATCACTTCTAGCCCCTCTGCCGTCTTTGTTTCTGATGGGCGAAATAGGTTGCTTAGGTTGCTCCATGCACCTGGTAGCTATCCACAGTGAATAATCTGTCAGTTCTGCCGGTGTGAGGTTTTCAAGATAATTTTGAATAACCTGATTTTTCAAATCATCTAGAAGTTTCGCAAATTGTCTTACTGCTCTATTAATACGGTTCTTATTAGCTGGGCATGTGGTGTTTTGCTATATTCTCCTAAGTATTCGTTTCTCAGCAACTGCCCTCATCACGAAATCTGGATTGTCGGTGTGTATTTCAGTTGGCCCTACATCAGGAGTGGAATCACATGCTGCTTCTTGAATAGAACAGGTCAGAAACTGTACCGCTGCATCGATATCTTTGTTAGATTTTAGAGGAATTTCTGTGGATAATTTACTCTGAATTCTATTCGCAAGTGATCGTTAGCGATTCTTTTTGTAACGCAGAAGTCGATATCATCTGGAGTTCTTCTAGTGTCAATAGGCCAGCAAGTTGATTGGCCAATGGATACATTCCGCAATTTCTTAATTTGCATAGCTTTTAGAAGCTCTCTTCCTTTGGGGGTGATTAGTATTGACCCCTATTGATGGTGCTTGGTGTTACAATCACCACCAGCAATGGAACGAGTACCAAGTGTATAAAAAAATTTCATGAATTGCTCTTTTTTCACGGTGTGCTTCGGTGAACTGTAAATTGCTGAGAAAGTCATTGATCCTCTCCAATCTAGAACAACTACACTTGTTGGTACTTGTTGGTACAACTACACAGTAGGTTGGTACCACTAAGCAGATTAGTACACTACACTTACCAATTCGTTTAGTAACATAAATCTTAGAATGTCATTCAGTAGAAAGTGATAAAATCACTAATTTAACAGTCAGATAAATGCTACTAATTGAATTAATAAAATTCCTACTAATTCGGATTTCGAGAGCATCTTCATCTCAAAGTATAATAATGAAATATGTGCGATAGTTTAACTTCTACTGAATTGATAAGGTGATACTAAACAACATTTGTTACCTCACAAAGCCCCACGCAGTAATCCATACACGTGACATATTCTCGGGAAGGAACAGACCATAAATATCTCAGTAGAGCATATCTAAACGAGACATTTAATAATTCATTACTTTCGCTATTCTAAAAATTCTGCATTAATCAATTTTCCCTCCATTTTGAAAAAAATGAGGATCCTCTGTACTCTGGTCTTAACCTTGGACGTTATCCTTGATTCTATTGGTAAGTAGGAAATGAATTAATATATTTTTTCATAATTAGTACGTTGAAACATCCATTATACATGATGAACATCAAATACTACGCTAACTCTTTGATAATAAACATTTATTATTATTAGTATCATTTTTTTGCTACTTGAGCATCATAATAATTAGACATATGTTTAGGACATATGTTTAGGGTTTCAAAATAAGCATTTTGCCAAGTCCACGTGAATTTCTTTTCGCAAAATAACTATATTGAATATTGTTTGTGACTTCTGAGTAAGATGAAACCGATGAAATGGATAATTATATTTTTTTATTCTGAAGTAGTTACTACTAATAACATTACGTTGGTAGCGATGTCATAAACGATTGAAAAGCCTACCGGTACCCTCTTATCATTATTCAAATATAGTTGAAAATTTTACACAATTGCGTTCCTTTACTAGTTTGGAATTATGATTGGCACTGAGTCATACCGAATAAAATGGCATAATGGAATTTCGATGTTACTATTCTTAATACATTGTTATAATGACAAACTCATAAATCTTTTTTGTCTTTTCACAGAAATATCATCAGGTATGCCGCCCAAAACGAGGGACTTTCTTACAAATTTTGGAATGAGTAACGAACATGCAAATCTTCTAGGTAACCCTAGTTTAAATAGTTAGAAAATAAAATTACAAACTACACACTTTTAGAATCCACATCAACGTTCCGACTTGTACTTTACTGTAGTTGAACAAATGCAAACTTGTGATTGAAACTTCATAAACTATTCTTAATTGTAAAATAATGTCAAATTGATAAATTTATCATTAAACGCTTTCATTCAATTCTAAATCTTATTCAAATATTGTTTTAATTTAAAATATTCCATTTTCAAACATTAATTCAAATTTTTTTTTCATTAATGAAGACATTTTGGGGACATTCAGCAGTATTTTACCTTCCATACAGTTTTAATTGTCCTATTTAATATATTTTTAATATGTAAGTGAAATTATTGAATTTTGATGCATAAATAACAATTAATCAATTATCAATTCAGAAGAAATTTGAGTTAGTTGGAGAGATATTTACAAGTTGTTTCAACTAGAATGATGATTCTTCATCTGGAATAGATGAATTTTTAACCAAAAAGATGAAATTATAACAAAACAGTTAGAGTCTAAACCAAGTAGTTCTATTTCCAATCAAAAGGATAAATTTTCAAAACAAGTGATAGATATTCAACTGGAATACTTGAACTTTTTACCAAAAAAGGCGATGTTTCAAAAAAATACACGAATTTTTAAGAGAATGGTTGGATTTTTAATTAAAAAGATAAATTGTCAACAAAAAAATGAATAGTTTAATTTTCTGTTTAAAAAATCATTGTTTAACCAAAGAGATAAATTTTCAACTGAAATATTGGAAAATTCAATTAGAATAGTTAAATTTTCAGTTGAAAAAAAATTTGCAAAAAAAACTAATTTGGAAAAAAAATAAGTTACATCCTCAAACAAAGCGATGGCTTTTCAACTAGAATAAAGGTCAGCTAGAATGGTTGAATTTTAAAACAAGAAGATGAATTTTCAACTAAAATGATGGATCCCTAACTATAATAATTTGATTTTTAACAAAAAAGATAAATATTGAACTTAAATGATGGATTCATTCAATTGTCAATGATGCTTCAAAAATTCGCTTCTGGAAACGTGGAGCATTGAAGAAATCCGCGATAGTCAGATCTCACATAAAAACAATACCTTATCATTATGATGAGAATGTAAAAATGTAATCTTCTCTCTCTTGCTTTAGAATTGAGTTTACTGCCTCCTTCCAAACCATCTCTTCGTGCCAGGTCGAGGTCTCCTCCCAATACTGATCATTCTCCCGGAAGACCTCTTGCTCCTGCCGGGTCTCAGCAACGTCTCAGGTCTTACTCGCCGCATGCCAGGTCCAGCATTCCTCCTGCCAGGTCCAGCATTCCTCCTGCCA
>CAKNXH010063024.1:42059-112390 GCA_932178445.1 Andricus quercusramuli
TGCCAGGTCCAGCATTCCTCCTGCCAGGTCCAGCATTCCTCCTGCCAGGTCCATCATTCCTCCTGCCAGTTCCATGGCTCTTCCTGAAAAGCTTCCTTCTCCTGATGGGAAGGGATGTGGAATAGAATACCTTGAATCCATTCGGCTTGTTTCCCTTATGAATCCGCACCGGAAATACGAACTTCGAAGGTACACTTCTCCTGCCGATAAATGCATTAAAATTAAAACAGGGAAAAATACATATGGGCCTATTCCAACCCAAGAACAAATTGTATTGTCAACGTCTGGTGGTGACGCCTTTGCAATATTGAAAAGTTATAATGTTCTTGTTGGCATATATAAGAAAATCAATCACGGTATGAGACGTATTAAAATAAACATGGAAAGCGGCACGATTACCCAGTTAAACCCAGCAGAAATTAATGACACTCCAGTAGGTGATCACCGCCACATCACGATGAATTATATAATACAGCACGAAAATCTCCAACTATGAAACATATTGTTTCTGATCCGATGTCGGAACAAAATATTACCTTTAACGGGTAATTGCAGTATAAAGTCAATTTATTATAGTTCACGAGGCTTTTTTCTTCTTTCGTCAATACCGATAAATAACCCTGACATTCCTAGAACTGCTGGCCTACGCCGTTTCTCAGCTTAAGGGACGAGATACGGTCGACGCTTGCCTCGGAAGGGCCACAGTGCGCGAGTACTCATTCGAGTATATTGCGCAATATTATGCATTCCAATTGGAAACGGTTCGGACGGTCCCGGCTTACGGGACAGTTGAAACCGTTGTAGTCCGTCAGCCTACATGCATGCACCAGTGTTTTTGTTGATGTACGATGGAAAAATATGAAATTTCCTTAAGATAATACAATTCGCCAACTGAAAATAAATATGAGAGAACCAAAGAACGAGTCAAATATTTCTCGGGATAGTGAGTTTTGTAAAATGACGTCGCGGCTATGATAAAGGTTTGAAGTGTAATATTTGTTAAGTGTTGCGCGAAATACAATCAACTGTCTGAAATTTGACTTTAGAGTAGCCGGTTCTGATCAAACTGATGTGATTTATACGTTCAGCAAATTTTCTCGAAAAAGTTTTCTGCATTCATATGACGTCATGCTAAAATACTTTATTCAAGGCTTCCCGCTCTTCGCGCCTCTTTCTTTGATTGGTCAGCCACTGACGCGGAAGTTGACTGTATTTAGAATTACATGTTAGTTTCTGAATTTTTTTTTTTTTTTTATTGGAAAATCCACATAGGCGACTGTTTCCATCTACAACATTCGCGGTCGCTGTGGAAAAATAACAGCAATACAATTCACACTGCAAGCTACACCATACTGATACTAATTTCGTACCTACAACATCATCGCAAAAGGTTTCAAACTTCTTATTAAATTAACTCCTAACATTCTCTTCTCATCAGTCACTTGACCACTACCATTGAGCATTGAATGGATGAAAGAAATTCATATACTGTCTGCAGATTTATATAGGACCCCGCACCAAATGTATAGTAAATGGCTTTTTGTGAAATATTCTTTTGCTAACTCTTTGCTAACAGTTTTACATTTTGAAAATCTTGCCGAAACAAAAGTTACATATCTAAGGTGTAGAAATATTAACGGTTTTTTGGGTATACAGCATGTTCTGGGGGTGTTTTCATACTTTACACATCCAAGAATGGAAATCATCATTCCTTACTAACTAAAATTACTGAAGATTTTTTATTTAACTGCAAGGGTATGAAATCAATTTCAAATAAGTAAAGAAAGCATTCATAGCACATATATCATATATGTGAATTTACTTCAAGGGATGTTTTACCATCCCTTGAACATTTGATCCGGAATAAAGACATTTCCTAATGACTGAAATCAAAAACAAATTTCTGAATAATCTATGAGGATAGGAATCATTTTAAAGTAAATAGGGATGGTGCAGACGATAAGGATGTCTTTGAATTTTTCTGAAGGGTTGTATAATCATCCCTTATTCAGAGAATCAGAGAAATTAACTTTTCGTAAGGAATAAATCACCAAGGATCAGGCCAACAGTTAGGAGATGATTAGACGATCCTGAAGATAAGTTATAATGCAAATCCTGCTGAAAGACGCTTCCTATTTATGTTTCCAGGTTATATTGTTAATCAATGTATTATTAAAAAAATCGATGGTCTATGGACACTGCCTATACTTATTTGAAAGTGGTTTCATACCTTATCAGTCAGATAAAAAATGTCCAGTGACCTAGGTTGCTAAGAAGTGAGTTGAAAGCCGTCATTCATGAATTGATGAAATTTAAAGGGATTGCTTTAACCTCTAATATCTCAAAACCTCGGACTTGGCCGCAGTGAGGAGGCCTGAGAACAGCAACAACAACTAGCCAACCGGAAACTGTTGCTGAGATCATTTACTGACAAATTGCCCTGAACACTGGCGCACAGAAGCGATTTCAACCTCACAGCAAATATAGCTCAATGAAAGTATTAGAGAATGATTTCCTCTAGTTAGATAGATGCGCTCAACACGTGAGAATTATATGTGAAAACGTGCCCATCACCATACCTGAGAAGATCCAGTAATATTCGGAACTGAAAGAACAGATCCAGACCGTGTGGAAGATAAATATGGTAACCATCCACCCCGTAGTGATCTCCTGCACTGGGAACGTTCATGCGAG
Organism: Andricus quercusramuli; assembly: GCA_932178445.1. Lineage (NCBI taxonomy): Eukaryota > Metazoa > Arthropoda > Insecta > Hymenoptera > Cynipidae > Andricus > Andricus quercusramuli. Next base: position 44,754 of record CAKNXH010063024.1, read on the forward strand.
GTGCATACAAATCTTGGAAGATCTAAGAGCTCGGAGTTTGTTCATTTTAGAAGATCATTATATAACAAACTATTATAGGATAATCAGCATAGAAAGAAATTATAGAAAATTTTGATGAAATTAATGTGAATCAAATTCAAATCTTGAAAATCCTTGGGAATCTCTTGAAATCCCTTGACACTTTCGAAAGAATTTTTAGATCAATTAAAGTCCTTGAAATCTGTTAGAATTATCAGAAATCTCGCAAAATTGTTAAAATTCCCTGAAATTTTTGAAATACGTGGTGATCCAATAAAATCCCTAAGGCTACTGAAATCCTGTGGTATGCCTTAAAAGCTCCTTAGGTGCTTGGGAATCATTATTTTGTTGTGCGATCAAAATTTTAATTTCCGATTTTTCAAGAAAATTCAAAAGATAGTAATGACAATCTTGTAGGGATTCATAAAGCAAAGTTTTTCTCCCCCAAAACTTTTTCCATACCGTGCGTTGTTTGCCTTAAGACTTTCATTTGAGTTTTTTTTTATCGTGAAAAGCCGTTTAGATAAATTGTTCGCATTTTTGAGTACTACAAATAGCTTCCAATACAATTCTCATTCCTTGAAAAGGCCATTTGGAAAATCTTGAAAATGCTCTGACTTTTGAATATTTCATCCAAAATAACAGACTAAAAATCTACAGACTTACGCAGACATACGAATTTACAAAAACCTGTTTTTCAGGTCCAGAAGCTCTCAAAACGTGAACATTTGACAAAAACGGTTGGAGGGAGGGGGGGGGGTCAAATTTTATACAAATATAATACCTTTTTCGATTGGAATGTAAAAACGAACTTCCAACAAGAGAGTTAAATTTCAAACCAGACAGGTGAATTTTGAAAAAATATCAATTTTTAACAAACTACCCTTATGAAAAAGAAGTATTGGTAGGTATTGGATCTAATACTTTTTTTGCAAATAGGTATTGAAAGTCCAATACTCTTTCGCAAAAAAGGGCTGGCTACAATACTTACCAATACTTATTTTTCATAAGGGTAGTTCAATTTTGAACCAAGTAGTTGAATTTTCCAAAACGAAAGATGAATTTTCAACTAAATAGTTACATTTTCAACAAAAAGAGATTAATTTTCCATAAAGGAAATCAATTTCCTACCGAAAACACGAATTTTTAACAAAATTGTTGAATTTTACAGTCAAAAAGATGCGTGATCTACAAAACGGTTGAATTATTGACCCAAATAATTCTATTCCATAGTTTTTTGTCAAACAGCATTTTATCGTATTCCATCGATTTACTTGGAATGGAAGCTTCTAATGTGTCCCCTAAGGGTTTACGTTGTTCTTGTGTCCCTCCCCTATTCCTTTACACACCACTCAGACACTTACTTGGTGGTGGGAGGGGGACCTACAGTTTAAGGTGGGTTCCAAACCACCAAGAGCAACAGCCTTAAGTACATAGAGAACCTTTTTCTCTAGAGGTACCGGTCCCACGACTCTCTGGAGATGGAAAACTCTCTTGCTAGGCAAGTGTTCACCGCATGGACCACCGAGGCTCTTCCAGAGCACGAGGCGGGAATCGAACACGCAAGCAGAGGGAGTGGGTTACCCATACGTGGTGCGTCCCCGGGTGGCGGATAGGGGAATGCTCGCTGGAATCAGAGGGTAAGGCTGGAATAAAATAGGCCCCGCGGACCAAACAGACTAAGTGAAGGACACACCGAGAAAAAACCACGACCGCTTCCTGTTGCGGCCCTGTACCGAGGGTTTCTGCTGAATACGGTTACCCTACTGACACCTGAAGGTAGGATGCGTATCCTGCAGAGTCAAGAAGAAGACAGAGGTTCTGCGGTGTTATCGCTGCCAGGGCTTTGGCCTTATGGCAGCTAGGTGCGAGGGGCCCGAAAGAACTAGGGCCTCTGTGCCGTGAAGGAGGAGAAACCCCGGACGGACCACCTGCCAAGAACTATGAAGCGTTGATCGTTTCGAGAGGCAGCCTCATCGAGGGAACCTCAAGGACGACCAAGTTAAAGAATTGCACCCAACCAAGATGACGAAGGCCGACGAGCCCGTTGTGCGATACAACGGCACTGCTGAGGACGATGCGGGCATCTCGGTTGGGTACGGAGAGTTGAAATGCAAAGCTGGCACTTCAAGTTGGAAGCCGAGGAACGGCTTACTGGACTTACCCTCATGTCCTTGAAGCAATGCGAAAGCGGTTCCGAGGACATGGGTTGGCGGGAAAAGGAGTTAAGGTTTAGTGGGTAGGTGCCGTTTTGATAAATCCCACACTCACCTTCGTTCCTTGTGGACTGCGCGCCCATGTGTGCATCTCACGTGCATGTATATTATATACAAATGCGTGAGATACATATACTGGGCTGGTGGTGTTCAAAGATCGAATGTGGCTGGTGCATGAGGATTTTCCGTTTTTACTCCTTTAAAAAAAAAATTATCGATTTACTCAAGTTTCGATTTTCACGCCAAAATTGACCATAAAATTATCATCCAAACTTAAGATGATTTAAATGATCAATCTCGTAATACAGATATGGACATTGTGCTGGTCTTTTAAAGATATACAACATCAATCATCATCTTTCAAACAGGGAAAGATGCAGCGTTCTAGCCATGGCGCTCGCTCACGCTTCATATCGAGTGCACCTTTATTGGCTTGGAAGACGATCTCTCTTGTACTTAACAGGTGAAAACTATTATTTTGACCTTCGTGAGAATTTTTTTTTCAATCCGTAATTTTTCGAGTTGTTTACCTCAACTTTAACGAATCTCATAATTCAATATTTATCCTCGAAACAGACTCTAATGGAATGCAAATAACTCAGGAGAGTAAGCTTGGCTTCTTTATAATCTATGAGATAACGACCATAGGATATGTCATATCACCTAAAACGAAGCAGTGGAATTTTCCTTCCTTACACTGTTAAAAAAATTCTTCATTAAGAAATCAATCATTTCCTCTTCCACTTGTAAGAAATGAAGGTCATTTACAATCTGGTTATCACCCTTGTGCTTATTCTGGATGCTATTGGTAAATATAATAGTATAATAATATATCTGTAATTTAAAACATATTCTTAAGCTTTCCGTAAATAAAAATTTTTCTGACTTGATAATTCCATCAGCAGATTCTTTTGAAAGCTTTCTCTTTTCAGCTCATGAAATTAGCAATTACCGCACAGTATTTCCACATTCTTAATCTGTGCATGTGAATACATTTGCTTCAATCCCAATTATTGACTATTATTAATTGATTTCTTCAAAGTTCGAATCTCGAGTTTTACTAATCATCCGATCATTTATGACACTACCAGTAATTGAAATTCTAATAACCGATGCGCAGTTCGCTTCCAAGCTAACTTCCAGGCTGAAGCCTGACTAAAATAAAGCACTTGTAGTGAGAATTTGAAAAAAAAAAAACCTTTCTCAGTCGGATGTTGCAAAAATTATTGTATGGTACACGCGCCTTCTAGATACGTTCTTCAACTTTACGAATAATTTAGTAAATGTTAACGCTGCAAGTCATTAAGATCTCCGGAAGGAATTCTGGGTTGATATCGTAAACAGAAATCAAGCCTATTTTGTCGGAAATAGCCAAGCATGGTGGTTTCGAACTAAATATCATGCATCACTCGTAGGGTTACACACGCCTTTACGCGAGGAATTCAATGTTCGCAGGATGACTAGAAAAACCATGGCCTTTGGCCGTGATTTTATCATTCGCCCTACTCGTTCTCGTCGAGGTACGTAAAAAAGATGTAATTCTCTCTTTCTTGTTTCAGAATTGAGTTCACAGTTCGATTGCTTACCAAATGGCGCACCTATTCCTGGTGTTCCTTGGGGCAGACCTTATTTTTCTGAGAATTCAACCTCTCCTTCCGAGCCTACTTTTCGTGCCACGTCTAAGTCTCCTGATAACGAGGATTCTCCTGAGAGGCCTCTTGCTCCTGCCGAGTCTCACCTTCGCCTCAGGTCTCACTCGCCGCCTGCCAGGTCCAGCATTCCTCCTACCAGTTCCACGGATCTTCCTATAATGCTTCCATCTCCTGATGGAAAGGGATGTGGAATAGAATACCTTGAAAGTATTCGGCTTATTCCTCTTTGGAATCCGCACCGGATATATGAACTTCGAAGATACACTTTTCCTGCTCATTCATTAATTAAAATGAAAACAGGAATGACTACGTATGGGCCTATTCCAACCAACGAAAAAATTGTATCATCAACATCCAGTGGTGACGCCTTTGCAATATTGCAGAGTTATAATGTTCTTCTTGGAATATATGTGAGAATTAATGGCTCTATAAAACGTTCTAAAATAAAAATGAAAAGTGGCAAGGTTATCCCATTGAACACAGATGAAATTAATGAAACTCCAGTTGGTGGCCATCGCCAAATAACGAAGAATTATATAATAAAGCACGAAAATGTAGAACTATGTAACATTGTGATCCGAAGTTGAACCAAAATCTTATATGTAACTGATACACTTTTCCCTCCGACAATTCCATCAAAATAAAAATAGGAAGGAATACCCATGGGACTATTCCTACTCAAGAACAAATTCTATTATGAACATCTGGTAGTGACCTGTTTGCAATATTGGAGAGTATAATGTACTTGTTGGACTACATAAAACAATTAATTAGAGTATACAACTTTTGAAAATAAACATGGGAGGCAGGACAATCACCCAGTTAAACTCAGAAGAAATTAATTACACTCCAGTCGGTGACCGCCGCCACATCACAAAGGGCTATATAATACACATGGAAATGTAAAACTATGGAATATATTGTTTGTCTTATTTCACAATTTACGTTGATATTCAAGTATAATTTGATTCAAAACTGATTATTCGCCTTTTTTTTACTTGGCAGTGATTCACTATATCGCGATTATTATATCATATTCGCAGGAAATCTAGTTCCCAATGTTTTGAAGAAAAATGTTCGAAAAAGATACCAAACCGGAATTTCATTTTCTTGTTTAGCAAGTTTTTTCAGTCTCTTACCATTTTGAATTATGCCGTTTCATAAAATATTCCTACAGAATAAAAGGAGAATGATAACTGTTTTAGAAATGGCCTATTGATAATTACTCTCTTACAGATTAACGTTACTCTACAAAGTCTATTTAATTTTCCAAAACTATCAATTGGCATTCAATGCAAATATATGTGAAATGTGTAAAGTGACACTGTAAAAAAGGTATCATTTTAAGGGTAGTTTTCGGTATTGAAACAGTCCTCCAAAAATATAGTCTCGAGAGACTTTATTCTAATGCCACTTTATTTTGATGCTACTAAATGACGTTTTAGTACAACTTTTTTGGATCAAAACAGGACCGAAGTGAGAATCAAATTTTTTCTGTTTCAAATGTTTTCAGTTTCTCTTAAGCATGATGTTGCAAGAAATTAAAACTAGGGATGGCCAGGTCGATTCTGATTCCATCGAAGAATCGATTCTTAGCGTCGATTCTTCGATTCTTCGGAATCGATTCTTGGTTCTAGGGAATCGATTCCAGGGATTGATTCTTCTTCGGAATCGACGTCGATTCCGATCACAGAGTTAAGAGAAAATAAATTTTCATTTTCCTAAAGGGAAAAACCTAATTAATGAAAGTTTATAAATTTTCTTCAAAAAACATTAAAACATGAATTGAAATTTATATTTATTGCATTGTTTTTTAATTTTTACAACAGACCTCTCCAAAAACATTTTAAAATTTTTAACTTACGCCGGCTTTTTAAGAAGGGTGGAGTGGGGGAACATTAGAATGGGAATCGAAGAATTGGAATCGAGGAATCGATTCTTACCTTCGAATCTTCGATTCCGGCGGAATCGAGGAATCGACGAATCGATTCTCACTGAGCGTTACCCATCCCTAATTAAAACAATTACCCTGTGCATTATTTTAGTTCGCTAGTACGTACCACTTTTCAATCTGAAGTTAGAAAAGGGAAATATCACGAACAATATCAATATCCGAAACAAGGGACTTTCTTACTAATTCTGGAATGAGTAACGAAGATGCGCATCATCAAAGTGACCCTAATTTAAATAAAAATTTATAATATAAGCGTGAATTATATAATAGTTTTTACATTAGCAGTTTGAAACTATTACTTATCTCTTGAACTAGAAAACATTGAACACGCATGGAACCTTCTTCTTAATGTTTGAAAGAAAAATTCTCAGGAAAGAATGCTACATCGAAATTTCATTTTTCTATTTAGCAGATGTTTCTATTATCTTTCCTCTCTGAAGTATGCTGGTCCGTAAGATATTTCTGTAGAACAAAAGAATAATCACAACTATTTTAGCAAGGAAATGCTAATAATCACTCTTTATGGATTCGACCCAATTCTAAGAAAATCAGTATAAACCTATAATAATTTTCTTATGATGAATTTCATATAATTTTTTCGGAATTATGGACAACTTACTTCAGAAGACCATTATATAGAAAAATGTTATAGGGTAATTAGAATGACAATAAGTTATGAAAAAGTATTGAAGAAAGTAATGTAATAAGTAGACAAAGCCGACAAAGTAGACAAATTCGACCCGGTTTATTTCAAACTACTCATTAGTCTGCATAAATAATCTCTAAGTAGCAAACATCTCCAAATTCTCATATTAAAATATTAATTATTGTGAAGAATCCAATAAAAAATTTGAAAATGTTGGAGAAGTTTCAAGGATTCATTCAAGGATGGGCGACATCCTTAAGACTAGAGTTTAAATTTCGACGCAGCTGACGTGAAGCAACGTTGGAAGTTAGCTGACGAAGCTACAATTTGCAAAACCGTTCACTGCATAAACCGAATGTAACATCTTTTGAAACAGAAGTTACAATATTCATACAGTTAATGAATGACGGAGAAATTTTGAAGTACAGCAGTACAAATTACAACAAAAAAACAGTACAAATTTACGAATCAAGACAGAAAAAATATACAGTGGTATTTATGGATAGAGGATCTACTACTACTTCAATCGATGCAGTTTTAGCAATACATTTTTGAGCAAAAGGTCGAATCAAACCACTTTCTTTCGACTAGATGGCAACATTTGCCGACCAAATTCAACATTGTAGATAATGAAATAATTAATCATATCTTAGAGCCATGAAAGTACTGCTAGAAACGTTTCCGTTAAAAATGTTGAAGATCAGGAACTTCCGGGACAATACTGAAAAGTAGAAGCATTACAAAAAATATTCCTTAAATTGTCTAAGCATATTTGGAAGCTATGAAAAAAAGAAAACCTACTAGTACTTCTCATAATACAAAATGATATCAAGACATTTCTGTCTCGAATGATAATGGAAAGAGAAATACATTCTGCAATTATGTTACAAATTTTAATACCGATTGGACCGATTGGACAACAAAAAACTGGTCCAATAAACTTTGGAAATATATTCACTTCCTGTAAAGTCGACTTGTATGATCTAGATGGAGATGCAAAAAGATATTTTCATATCAAAAATTATGCGAAGCTATAGCTTTCCAACAATTGAAGTGTTTAGAGAGAAAGCTTCTGAAGGATAAGAGACAAGATGCTCATGCCTGTGAAGAAGAAATGATTTTAATTTGAAATAAGGATATTCCGTGACCACCGATGAAGAAGAACTTCGTGAAGAGAAAAACAGAATTGGTATTCACCGCATTTTGCCGTAATCAATTTGAACAAACCAGACAAGGTTCCAGACATCTTGGATACAATAACTGAAGACAACAGTAAGTCTCTCAATGATTTCCTTCGAACAGGGCATGAGCAAATAAACTTTTTATACGCGTTTTCATAATTTAAAAAAATAATAATTTGTATTGACTGCATGCACTGGAACTTGAATTAATTTAGTCTGAATTTTCTGTGTTCCAGAAATTGATGCAGTGGCGGTTTGGTGATGCAAGTAGCAGGGGTGGGTCCGCTCATTTGAGCCTAACAAATGGTTATTGCCAGCTATGCCTGAAACCGGTATTCAATCCAAATTTCAGCGCAGTTAGATATACTTTGAATTAATTAAAAATCACTTGAAAATCAAATGAATTGATGCTATTCTCTTAAATTCTTCAGAAATAAATCAAAATCAGTAAAATCCCCCTAGATCTTTGAAGCACTTGGAATTCCTATCATATATCTCAAATCATGTGAAATTCTTAGTCAATTCTTTTACAATCTCAGACTTAGTGAAAATACTGATGTACATCAGGAAATGTATTCCCATCTTTCTTGTTGCAGAATTAAGTATACTGCATCCTGTGGAGCCTTCTCTTCGTGCCAAGGTCTAAGTCTCCTCCTCCTACAAATCATTCACCTGAGAAGCCTCTGCTCCTGTCAAGTCTCATATTCGTCCGAAGTCACACTCGCCGCCTATCAGGTCCAGGATTCCTCCTGCCAGGTTCATGACTCTTCCTATAAGGCTTCTTCCTCCTGGGTGAAAAGTTCGTAGAGTAGAATACCTTCAATCTATTCGGCCTATATCCCTGTGGAATCCGCACGTAAATAGGAACTTCGAAGATACACTTTTTCTCCCGATAAATCATTCAAAATAAGAACAGGAAGGAATACGCGTGGGCCTATTCCAACTGAAGAACAAATTGTATTATCAACACCTGGTGGTGTCGTCTATCCAATATCGAAAAGTTATAATGTTCTTGTTGGAGTATATAATAATATTAATAAAGGTATGAAGCATATTAAAATAAATATGGAAAGCAACACGATGACCCAGTTAAACCCAGAAGAAGAAAAGGATGACACTCCAGTTTAGGTGGAATATGATACTGCCGTCTGAAATCATCTACACGGCTAGCGTGTTCTGAAATTACGCTAGACCACTTTTTCAACTTCTTTTAGAAAGCTTATGAAATTCCACATAGAATGTCCACTAGTAAGGGTGTGATCTCGTACAGTAAAAACTAGGCATTCATTTTTATCTGAGATCCTTTTTTGGGCGTTCTAATATGATCTCACAGTCCGTGGCTGATGATGAAACCCCAAATTTACCCAAAATGAAGCATGAACAATGATAATAAGGTGATACTGGTTGAACTCTCAACATGAATGATCTAAGCATATCAAGGTAAAATAATCAAATACGTGCGAGTGTTTAACTTCTATTGAATTGATAAGGTGATACCAATCAAAATTTGTCACCTCACCAAGCCTAACAGTATAATCCATAGACGTGACTAATGTTCGGAAAGAGAAGGACCAGACGTATCTAAGCACATTATATATACACGAAACATATAATAATTCATTAGTTTCGCGATTTATGAAACCTTGCTTTAATATTTTTCCCCTACATTTTGAAAAAATGAGGATCCTTTGTACTCTGGTGTTATCATTGGACGTCATTCTTAATTCTATTGGTAAGTAAGGAATAAATTGATATCATTTCTTATGAGAAGTACGTTGGAACATTGATTATACATAAAGAATGTTAAATGCTATGTAAACTCTTTGATGACAAAGTGGATAATTATCAATATTTTGATTCTAAATTGATTATCTCTAATAACATTACGTTGGTGGCGATGTCATAACCGATTGAAAAGCTTAACAGTACCCTTTTATCATTGTTTAAATAAAGTTGAAAATTTCACGCAATTGCGTTCCCTTACTAATCTTTCTACAATCATGGGTTTACTTCTTTTTTTGAATAAAAGAACAATATGCTTTTTAGAACTAGTTGTTGAACTCTAATTTCACAACCTATGTTGATATTCTAGTATAATTTACATATGAAACAGATATTCGTACTTTTATTTACTGAACAGTGATTCACTATAAATCGAATCTAGTTAGGTTTGGAAATGACTCATACGGAATGAAATGGCATAATGGAATTCCAATGTTACTATTCTTAAAAATTTTTCAGCATTACGAATTCATGAATCTTTCTTGTCTTTCCACAGAAATTTCATCAAGTACGCCGCCAAAAACAAGGGACTTTCTGACAAGTTTTGGGATGAGTAACGAACGAGCGAATCGTCTAGGTAACACTAGTTCAAATATTTAATATTTTATTTAGCATGAAGGTCGATACAGTAAGATTTATCAAAGAAGCTCTTGTATCTGTGCTAAAATAGTCTGTCAATACTCTCCAGCGGGTGAGAATAATTCGAAAAATTATTTGTTTCTTAGAAACTAATTAATGAAGGAAAGTCTTTTTTCGAGACTGGCAATGATAAGCTTATTGAAGTCCAGAGTATTGGTATAAAATGTGAGAGCAATTATTGTTTTATCACGATTAGTTTAAAATAGATGCTGTTTGGAGGTCGTTCAAAAATTTTCCATAAACCAATGCAACGTTTATATATTTTTCAACAAATAGGCTTATGTTCTCCTAAATCGTTCAGTCAGTTTTAGGAATAGCCAAACTCTATATTGGTTTATGAAAATTGGTTGAAAATTTTCAAAAATACATTTCAAATTGACTCAGAAAAAAATTGAGCCTATTAGTTAAGCAAAGGACAATCGATGAATTCGTTTATAGAAATTATTTGAACAATTGCAAAATAGCATCGAACCCTAGTCAACTTCAGAGAAATCTGCCGATGTTTTCGGATTCATGGGTTCTCGAATCGTGGAGATTTTAAGACATTCATAATAGTCAGTTTTCACATGAAAGCAGAACCTTTTCGTCATGATAATATAAAAATGTAATCCTCTATTTCTCTTTCTAGAAATAAATTTACTGCCTCCTGCCGGGCCTTCTTTTCGTGCCAGGTCCAGGTCTCCTTCTCCTACAAATCATTCACCTGAGAGGCCTTTTGCCCCAGCCGAGTCTCATCAACGTCTCAGATCTCAATCGCCGCCTGCCGGGTCCATCATTCCTCCTGCCAGTTCCATGGCACTTCCCATATTGCTTCCAACTACCGATGGAAGGGGATGTGGAATAGAAAACCTTCAATATATCAGACTAATTTCCTTCAGGAATCCGCACCCGAAATATGAACTCCGAAGGTACACTTTCTCTCCTGATAAATTATTTAAAATAAAAGCAGGAGTGAACACGTATGGGCCTATTCCAACTCAAGAACAAATTGTATTATCAACACCCGGTGGTGACGCCTTTGCGATATTGAAAAGTTGCAATGTTCTTGTTGGAATCTATAAGAAAATCAATAGCAGTATAAGACGTATTAAAATAAACATGGAAAGCGGCACGATTACCCAGTTAAGCCCGCGAGAAGTCAATGACGCTCCAGTAGGTGGCCACCGCCTCGTCACGATGAATTATGTAATACAGCACGAAAATGTCCAACCTTAGAACATATTGTTTGTGATCCGAAGTCTGACAGAAATATTGCATGTAACGAGTAATTAAAGTATGAAGTATCATAATGTATTGTAGTTCACGAGGCTTTCTTCTTTCGTCAATGCTCTAGCCATTCTTCAGCAGGAACGCAAAAAAAAGTTTTGTTCCATTTCATAAGAAAATATTCTAGGAGGATAGTAAGGTCTAAACTGTCGCTATTCAATTTTCAAAAATATTTCATGAAGTTTATGAAATTTCACATCGAAAGTTTCTCTACAAATTTTTTCTTGATTCACGAATTTTTCGGTATAAAAGAAGTAAAAATTGTCAAAGATTTGTCTACTTTATATAAGCTATGCAAAACTCATTCACCTGGTTAAGAATGGCAACTTTTATCTGAAGAGAAAGCAAAAAATGAAACCCTAATTGAATCTCATCCTTTTTCCTTACAGATGCAAATTTTTGATTGAAAATGGATTGAAGCTAAATAGTTTGATTTTTCCTGAAATTCTTAACTTTGCATCCACCTCTCACTCAGACCAATTTAATAACTTATGCAATTTATCAAACTTAATTGTATCAAGGGATTACTCTCGTTTATAACTATCTTTTCCTACAGTAATACTTGATAGTTGCAGGTTTTTCTGAGATTTTTTACTTTTTGTCCTTTTCTACTTAGCAAGTTAATAACTAATACAAGTTCACACACTATTTTCAATTTAAACGATTTTTTAAAACAATTCATTATTATTCATGAATATCTTATCTGAGATAATTGCTATAACATTGCGGTTTTTCGGAAATTTTCAACATTGATTTGAATTTTTAGTGACTAAGGAATAGTAAATGAAAATTTGAGAAAATTATTTTCTGTACGATTTGTCTTTTCCACATTGTTCCAATTGTCGACATGATAATAATACGAATTGAATCTACTCACAATGAAATAAGCAGCTTCATTTCTACTTCTCATTGCCGCCTATTTCATCGAATCTCACCAAGCGACAACAGCGATGAATATTTTGTATAAAAGGTTTATCAAATCTATATTGATGAATGTGTGTATGTTTTGTAAATGTGTGTGATAGTTTATTTATTTGTTATCTTTGTTTTACATGCGAATCGAATCTCGTTTTTTGACGGACTATTTTGACCAAATATTAAACCTCGAGCGAAAATTTCATCAGTTTTCTTGATCAATTACATACGAATGCCAAATTAAACTAATAGTATTCGTATTTTATATTCCGAAGGATCTTTTGATGTTTTAAACTATTGCAAGAATTTTATGCCAGTCATATTTTTGATAAATGTCTATTTATATTCCTCGATTCCTCCCATTATGTCAACCTTGTATTTTTTGAATTTTTAACTCATAATTGTATCCCACAGTCGACAAATAAATTAATTCTTCAAGAACTTCCAAAGACATTTAATATTGCATTGCTTGTATAAGTAAAATAAACTGTACACATATAGCTTGGTCCAGATACGGCGTAGATTTGCTTTGGTTTTGTTTCCGATTGTGTTTTGGCCTCGGAACGTTTCGTATCTACAAGTAACCCTAACATTATTGTGCATCGATAAGTGTTGTCCTATCGACCTTTACTGTGCAAATGGAAGTTCTATGTAGCTCTACCAAGCATCTATAAAAACTTCTATTATTACTGCTTGCCATAAGTTCCATGTAACAACTGCGCATCTGTAAGTGACATTGAACTTCACTGCGCACCCGAAGTGCCATGTAACTCTACTGCGCAGCTGATAGTCCATTGTATTTTTACTGCGCAGCTATATGAGCCATTGAACTCTGCCACGCAGATGTAAGGAACATGTTACTTCACTGTGGATCTAAAAGTAACCCCTAACCGGAGCAAGACTGAGCAACTGTCGTGCCGTTGCTCGGGGCTTCGGGTCCACTCGGGGGATTCCGTTCTGTCTCGTGTGCGGCCCAGCAGCCCTTTCGTGCAGGGTCGTACCGAGTCCCGCGTCATGGTAACAATTCTGTTACACCCACCTCTCCTTCGGGGGTTCGTGTATATATATCCTCTTGAGGTTTACGTCAATAATTTTAAATCTAGTCAGTAATCATTGTTCGGTTTCATTAGCATGCTCTTTCCTTCAAGGTTTTTTAGTTCGTAAATAGTTGGGGAAATTTTCTTTTTAATGATAGATGGACCATCATATTGGTCGTATAACTTACCTGGCTTTTTATCTGCTTCGTGAGACAGTTTGGTCACACTTTTCAAAAACCTATCTCCTTTTGTAAATTCTACCGGTCTTATTCTCAAATTGTAACTGTTAGCTTGTCTTTCGCTTGTTCATCTAAATTTTTGTGAACCTCTTCTTTTATTATTTGCAACTTTCTTAATCTATCGGTCCATTTATTGAAACTTTGGAATTCTATTTTGCTATCGGGTTCTAAACTCTTTCTTAGGGACTGGAGTGGTTCTAATTCACGACCTGAATTTAAGAAAGCGGGGGTAAATTATGTCGATGAATCTTTACTAGTGTTAATTGCAAATTGCAGATCATCTATGTGTTCGTCCCAGGTGGAAAGATCGTTGTCTGAAAAAGTTGTAATTATTTGTTTAATTGTCCTATTGTATCGCTCGGTTGAGTTTGCTTGGGGGTAGTATTTTGGCGATTTCGTGTGCCGGATACCGAATGTTTCTGTTGAGTCTCTTGGAGTTTATATATGTATATGCCAACGGCGATACCACGCTGAAAACACCAGTTCTCGTTAGATCACTAAAGTTAAGCAGTGTTGGGCACTGCTAGTACTTGGAATGGGTGACCGTTCGGGAATACTGCATGCTGTTGGCCCGTCGTGGGTGCGGCGAGCCCACACTTGTAGTTATTTACTACAAGATACTATCCACCTAGAAACACTACCCGAATCGATTATTTTGTTCTTTGATTTTTCCTAAAGTATCTGAAATGTTATTTTTGTTTGCTTTTTAATATTTCTTTTCTAATTTGTCCCTATTAGTACCTTTTAACTTCCCAAAGGTTACAATCGCAATTTTTGTACGAATCCTCGTATACACTGTTATAATAAATCTTTCCGGACTTATTTTTCTTATCCTTCTTTCTAATTCTAGGTTTACCTAAAAAAAAAGGTTTACCAACGGCGATACCACGATGAAAACACCAGTTCTCGTAAGATCACTGAAGTTAGGCAGTGTTGGGCGCGTTTAGTACTTGGATGTGTGACAGTTCGGGAATACTGCGTGATATTGGGTTTTCTAACGCTATTTTTTTATATTCAAGATTCGCAGGTGTCACTTCTTTTGACTGGAAAAATATACAAGTCAAGAGTAGACTTAAATATTAGAGATAACGATTTTAAAAATCGCTTTGAAGTCTGCCACACAAAAAATCATTCAGAATCCCTAGAAAATAAAATAAAATAAACTCATTCCCTAAAGTTCTCTAGAAATCCTTTGGAATTCGTGAAATATTCAAAGACCAACGTAGTTGAAAATAAGGAAACCTCTCTTTCTTGATTGCAGACTTGGGTTCACAGTTTGACTGTTTGCCTAAAGGTGAACCTATTCCTGGTGTTTCTCGTGGCAGACCTCATTCTTCTGACAATTCAACCTCTCTTGCAGAGCCTACTCTCCGTGCCAGGTCTGAGTCTCCTGATGCCGATGATTCTTCTGAGAGGCCTCTTGCTCCTGCCGAGTCTCAGCAACGTCTCAGGTCTCACTCGCCGCCTGCCAGGTCCAGCATTCCTTCTGCCAGTTCCACGGATCTTCCTATAATGCTTCCATCTCCTGATGGAAAGGAATTTTGAATAGAATACCTTGATTCTATTCGGCTAATTTCCCTTTGGAATCCGCACCGGATATTTCAACTTCAAAGATACACTTTTCCTGCTAGTAATGTATTAAAAATAAGAGAAGCAAGGGATACGTATGTGCCTATACCAGATCACGAACATATCGTATTATTAACATTCAGTGGTGACGTTTTTGCAACACTGAAAAGTTATAATGTTCTTATTGGAATTTATAAGCATGTTAAGCGCAGTGTGAAACGTTTTAAAATAAACACGGAAACCAGATCGATTACCCAGTTAACCCGAGAAGAAATGAGAGAAACTCCAGTAGGTGACCGCCGCCGGATTACGAATGGTTTTATAATACAGCATGACAATTTAAAACTATGAAACATATTGTTTGTAATACAAAGTTTTACAAAAATTTTATATGCAATTGGTTATTACAGCGAGAAGTCAATTTCTCATGGTTTACAAGGCTTAATCTTCCGTCAATGCCCCAGACATTCTTTCTCAGAAACATATAACAAAGTTTTGCTCTTTTCCCCCTACGAAATTATTTTGGGAGGAATATTATACTGCCGTCTGAAATTATGTGCACGGCTAGAGAGCAAATGGCCTGATGTATGTGTGTTATTCTTTACATTTTGCACGCTAACTTACAGACGGCTGTTTATAAATTAATAAAATTTGATGGGATTGTTTTAACCTTTAACATCTCTGAATCTTGGACTTGGACGCGGTGAAGAGGCTCACGAATCCCAAAACAGTGTCATCATGTGAACTACCGTATCAAGGGCTTACGATGTCTGTAGAGATTGACCCAATATTTTGTTTGCTTCCCATGAGAACAAAATTAGTTCTTTCAAAAACCAAGAACAGGACACACAGGGGGATGCAGCCACGACACCTTTAAAAAAAGAATCTGCTCTTGCGACAATGGAAATAACGGGAGGAGCCTTAGAGCATATTTAGGAATTTCATAGTGGGAAACTATCTGGAATTAAAACTAGCGTAGCTGGCGTTAGGGACTTAGATGGACCAACATGCCATGATGATGATTTTTTTTTTTTTTTTTTTTTACGCGGGAAGGTGGAAAATGTGCTACCACACACCGAGAAGGGTCCGCACTTCTCGGTGGTGTCAGGATATTGATATCATCTCTACAAAGATCTTAATATATATAAATAAACACAAAGATCTTAATTCGATCGTTATAGCGATGCTACCAACTACCTACTAAAAACGACCAACCTTTCCTTCTTGGCAGATGTCCCCCTGGAAACCGCTTTCGCATTACTTCAGGGGGTGCCGTTTTTCTGGCCGTGCCTCGGCCTTCATTCTTTTTTGCCAGCTTGGCTTACTTCGGGTGAACTGGGCTTATTGTTGGACCTGCGCAGCTACGATGTTAGCTTGCTCTTTCAAGAGGCTTCCTCAGCGAGGCTGCCTGTCTGAACGCCAAGCAACTCCTTGTCCCCGGACGATGGTCTGTCCGGGGCTTATCTTCCTTTGCGGCGCAGAGGTAGCACTGCGGTGTGTTTTCGCATACCGCAGCTTTATGCCCCTCTTTGCCGCATCGCCAGAAAGATTTGGTCCTATCTGAACCCTCGCATTTCGCTGCCATGTGGCCGAAGCCTAGGCAGCGGTAGCACCTTATTGCCTCCGCCTTCTTGTGCAAACGGCAAGATACCCACCCCACCTTGACGTGTCCAATGCGTATCAGACTGATAGCCAGTACTTCTGCCAGCTTCACGAGAGCCTTTATATTGCTTCTAAAGGGTCTTTTCGTGAGGCTGACCCTGATGACATCAACCGGTTTGCCGAAATGATTCCGAACGGCTTCCTCTACTTCTTCTGCATCTGTCGTCGTATCGAGGTCCAAAATCTTAACCTCGGTGCGTGGGACAAGCTGCCTCTTTGATGGCAGCCGACAGCTCAGCTACGCCCTTTAATGCAGGTCCCAGTTCTACTAGAACCTCGCCGTGTCTAGTTTGCCTGACCCCCTCGATTTTTACGCCAAGGGCGTCAGGTTTCACCTTCTTCTTAAGGTCCTTGAAGACCGTGGCGTAGCTAAGTTTTGGCGCATACTCTCGCTTTTTTCCACTCTTTTCGGTGTCGAGGTCGTTGGCGCTGGAGCCTTACGTGTCCTCGGCTGCTTGCTTCTCGGCTTGGAAGGACTCATCTCTACTGGACTCAGGGTGGACTCCCTCTCTCGCTTCCTATCGTGGAGAGTGGAAGCTGCCACGGCTTCCTCAGTCTGAGTCCAGCTTTCGTCTGTCTTCTTCTTTGCCTTCTCCTTTCGGAGCATGGCTCTCGTTCGGGCAGTTCGTCCAACGTTCTCGATTAAATCCCTATGAAGCCCTTCGGTTATCATAGAGTGATCGCGCAGTTCGTTCATGAGCCACTCCGCTCGTTCCAGCCCATCCCTAATGATGATGATGGGGGTCGAATCGAACGGCAAGAAGACGAGCTAATGTGTCGGGAGTTGCTAGGAAGAGGTTGGGACACCAATTTTTAAATTAATCTTAGATAATTGTTAGAAATTCGCTTTTTTCCGAATTTTTAAAATTATTTCTAACTTGTTAATTGAAGTGAGGTAATAATTAATTAAAAACCGGGTTCGTTTGAGAACATGTTTGGGAACAAACATTAATGAAAAGGTGATACTAATCAAACTTTCAACATCAACTTGTACTAAATTAATAAGGTAATACTAATCAAAATTTTTCAGATCACTAAGCCCTACCCCATAAGTCATATATGCGGTTCATACTCGAAATCGGGAAAACCACAAATATCTCATAACAGTATACAGGGTGTTTTTTTTAATTTGAGACAACGAAATATCTCAAAAAATACGCATCTTCCTAAAAAAATGTCTAGAATTTAAACTTTTTATTTTCGAGAAGGAAAAAGGATTTGTTGAAATTAACCCCACCCCCACAGGAGGCAGGGGTGGGGGTAACTTTGTAATTTCAAATGGCAACCCCAATTTTTTATCACAGATTCAGATTCTCCTTTACGATATACGTAAGTTTTATTGGGAAAATTTGTTTCGATTCGCGATAGATGGCGCTGCGATTGCGAAAAACGAAATGGTTGACACTACTTTTAGCTATACCCAGGAATAGCGACGCGGACGTAGTAGTTGTCTATTCCCTTCGGGGTGCTTAATTTCGCAATTGCAACGCCTTCTATCGCGAATCGAAACATATTTTTTGAATAAAACTTACGTATTTCGTAAAGGAGAATCTGAATCTGCACTGTAAAAAAAGTGGTTGAAAATTTCAAATCGGTTTGTAAACGTTTCACTATGATGTATGCGTTAATTCTACAAGTTTATTGTGAACTTGCAGTGATTAACAGTGTAATTTTACAATATTTGTATCAATTTTACCGTAAAAGTGTAATATTTCCACAGGAATCAGTGGACATAAAAATACCAGTGATTAACGAGATAAATTTCAACCGTATTATAACAGATATTATTATACTTTTTTACCCGGTTTCTTTAAAATCACGAAATGTACTGTAATCCAATTCACATGGAAAGTGTAAAAAAGCAGAACGATGTAAATTTCACCAGAATTTTGTAATTCCACTGTTAACCGTTTGTTGGCGTGCTGTTGACGCTGCAGAGAAAAACAAATTGATCCTGCTTGAGTGTGGTATCTCTGTAGAAATAGAGAGAAAAAACGTCCTTCTGACAAGCTGAAATGAATAATCTCTAAGTACTTCTTACAATTATTTTGCACTTTTACATAAAGAGAAAGCAAGATCTATTACATTTTGATATTCAATATTATAGTTTCTCTTTTCACTGCCATAATTCGATTCAACTAAAATATCAACTGTTACAAAATTGTGTATTTTTTCTAAAATTCTGCTGTTTCGGTGAAATTTTAATTAGTCTTTGTATATGTACTCCTTTTGTTGCAGAATTATTCTTTTTAATTGGACATTCAACTGATCTGTTGAAAATTCACCTTTTTGTGTTGAAATTTTCAATATTGTTGTAGAAAATTCACCTGTTTGGTCACAAATGATCTTTTTTGTTGAAAATGTATATTTTTGTGTTCAAGATTCAATTGTTTTGTAGATAACTGCTCTTCTTGGTTTGAAAATTCAACAATTTATTGGTTGATGATTCTTTTTTATTATTTTCATTAAATTCAACTGGTGGATAATTAGTTTTCCTTTTCTTAAGAGCTATTTTTTTTCAACTGAAATTTAACCACTGAACTTTTTTTACAAAACTTATCCCTTTCCAGTCCATATTCAACTATTTGCTTGGAAAGTCATGTATTCTTTTTTGGAATCGTATTTTGTAGAAAATGAATCTTCTTGGTGAAAAGTCATTCCTCTGCATTATTCAAAAAGATTATTGATTTAGTCCGTGGCTGACAATGAGAAACCAAATTAACCCAAAATCAAGCAAAAGACAAGAATAATAAGATAAGATCAGTTAATCTCTCAGCGTAAATAATCTAAGCTTCCCAAGGTAAAATAATTAAATATGTGCGAGTGTTTAACTTATACTGGATTGATAAGATGATACTAATCAAAATTCGTCACCTCGCCAAGCCTCACAGAATAATCCATATACGTGACTAGTGGTCGGAAAGAGAAGGAACAGACATATCACAGCACAGTATACATACACGAAACATTTAATAATTCATTAGTTTCGCTAATTTCCAATTCTAGACTTTTTAAACTCTACTTCAATTCTTATCATGAATGTCATAGAAAAATTGTTAATTCACAGTGTGCAATATACGAAACGAAATGTTGAAGTTTATTAAGTTGCAGAGGACGTGTTACTCAATTTTATTGCTTGAAAGATTCTCTACAAATTTTTTTTTGATTTACGAATTTTTCGGTATAAAACAAGTGAAAATTGCCAAAGATTTGTCTTTTTCATATAAACTATGCATAATTTTTTCACCTGGTTAAGAATGGCAACTTTTATCTGAAGAGAAAGCAAAAACACGAAACCCGAATTGAATCTCATCCTTTTTCCTTACAGATGCAAATTTTTTGTTGAAAATGGATTAAATCTAAATAGTTTTGATTTTCCCTGAAATTCTTAACTTTGCATCCAGCTTCCACTCACATCAAGTTAATAACTTATGTAATTTAGCAAACTCAATTGTGTAAAGGGATGACCCTCGTTTATAACTATCTTTTCATACAGTGATGCTACATAGTTGCAGGTTTTTCTGCGACTTTTTACTTTTTGTCCTTTTTCACTTAGCAAGTTAATAATTGATACAAGTTCACACACTATTTTCAATTTAAACAATTTCTCAAAACAATTCATTATGATTCATGACTATCTCATCTCAGATCTCAGGAAGATCTATCTAATCTCAGTAAATGAAAATTTGAGAAAATTATTTTCTGAACGATTTATCTCTTTTTTATAAATATGTGTTCTTGTGAAATGAAATACATGTTTGAAATACCCTTCAAAAACGCAAGTTTTCCTGGAAGTAGTTTCTGAAAGCCTATTTGTTTAAATTGGTAATATTAATGATATTTATTATTTATTTAGCTCTAGGTGAAGAATTAGTGAGGAGTGGAAAATTTAGAAAAAAGCCCATTTTTCTAGCATTGTTCAAACAGAATATTATTGAAAATAATAATAGTTGCTTTGAAAAATTATTTTTATTAATCTGAATTAAATCCAACCTCACTCTCTTTAAAAATTAGACAAAATGTGAAGGACTTCAGAAGAAACCGCAACTATCTGTCATTACTATAGGTGAAGTTCTGTACCCAAAAATCCCCATACTAACTTTGTATCATAAAAATCTATTAGATTAATATAATTTACAAAATTTATTGTAATAAAAATATACATTTGCAATGTTCGCGGTAGATGGACAATAATTCAAAAGCCGACATGTCGCAATCAAAAGTTGTCGAAGCAACATCATTTTAGTAGGCTTTTCGCTTATTTTATAAGCCATGTTAAGCTCAGTGAGCTTTTTTTGTCACGAGAAAGGTACAGTCTATTTGTAACAAATTATTGAAGTGCGCGAACTGGAAGTGTGAGTCTTCGGACATAATTCTATCAAAAAATCAACTTATGTTTCAGCGTGGCGTTTCCTTCCATTTGACTGAATAACTGAATAACTAGTAATTAAATATTCATTCTGGAACTGACTCTGATGAAATGTAAATACCTTAGAAGAGTATGTTTGACTGCTATTTGATCTGTGATATAACGACTATAGGATACATCATATAATAGATAATCAAGCATTGGAACATTCCTTCATTACACTTTCAACGAATTTCTCCATCATGAAATGATTCATTTTTTGTTTTCATTGGCGAAAATGAGGGTCGCTTATATGCCAGTCTTCACCTTGGCAATTTTCCTCTATTCTGTTGGTAAATATAATGATAGAATAATATAGCTATAATTTATAAAACATTTTTGAGCTTTCTCCAAATAACTCATGATCATCTAGGTACGGAATCAAGAGTAGGATGCAATTTAATGTTCGTCTCTTATCGCTGTTATCCTCATGCAGAGCAAAGTGGCGCGGGAACGAAAAACATTCGGTCAGAAATCTAAGTTCAATTGAATTTTCGGCAAAATTGGCATTGATGTATTATGAAGGTCACTGATAACTATTTTGATACGAAAAACATTTTCAAAGACTCTGCATGACCCTTTTCAGGACAAAAATCAGAGAGATGGACATTTGTTTTAAATCTTTCCATTCTTAACTTATTAAAGAAATAAACCTTTCATACCGCCAAGGCAGCCGATCAAGAGGATTAAAAGATGCACTTTGTAGCCGTGGTACAGCTTGCTCAGCTCGCAAAGAAGTGCTCCATATTTCGCTAGTTTTTCTTGCTCCTTTGCCGTGATATTGCCGTCGGCTGGTGCCCAAAATTCAATCACGTAAGTTATTTTCGTATCCAAATCTTGAAGATGAAGAACAGGAAATTTCTGAAGATCTTAGACTGATCATTCTTCACAACGGACTTAAGTTTCCTCTGGGCGTATGGCAGGATGGACGTTATATCAACACCATGGAGGTGCCAAGGATCATGAAATAACACTTTTAGAGCCGCATCGTGTCTCTCTATGTACCCGTAGCATGCATACTTTGAACATCCATCGAGAAAGTGTCCAAGATACATGTCCAGCATGTCTAATCTTGCTCCCACAATAGGCAGGAAACGTGAGAAACATGTTGGATTGACCCATCGATAACTCTTATCTACGTATAATGCCGTAGAAATAACCATTTAGGGGTTTGTTGGCATGTTATCTTGGTAGGAGCAAATATTTTGCTTACGGCATACGAGTTTGGAGCACCAAACGTGTAAGTGATGCTAGGGCATGTGTAGTGTCGCTGGAATCAAAGGGAAGACCAAGCTACTTTGCGGCCCTATCTGCGGCACGGTATGAAAACGCCAGAGTATGGGCGACTTCATGTTTATCTACGACTCGCATAGAATATAATTAGCTATTAAAAACTGAGCAGGCTGTAGCCAAAACCCTTCTTCGATGAAGACACTCCAGCCTCAGCGAGCGTCTATCCTCTTTATCTCAAGGGATGTGTATTCAAGGTACGGATGATCAAGGATGATGACTTCGATGGATTGTTGTCATCTTGCGTGTGTTTTGGTCAAGTTGCTTCAACTCATCGACGTTCTATTTTAATGCACCAAATGTGTAGAGCAGCATAGGAAAGGCCAGCATATTCATCGTCTGAATCTTATTCCTTGTAGATAATTCGGAAGCCCAAATTCTTATGAGAATTTGGCGGTATCTTTTTTCAAGCGTCATTTTTACCAGATGCACATTCTGCGTTGTTGTTTGTGGTATGTCGAGATATGCATATCTTTCTCCGCTAACAAGATGTTGAATCATATTTCCACCTATGGAATGAACATCCTGATCATCAGGCGATGCAGTTTCTATTCTTCCTTCGTGTAGTAAACTCATTAAAAGTAAGAGCCTTAAGAGCTGCTTGACTGTCAGAACAAATGTAAATTTGCTGAACTTCATCAGCCCGATTCCATATTTCCTCCAGGTAAGCTTCTATACTTATTTTTGCGGCCTAAAAAACTGTAGAGAATGTGCCCAGTGCTGCTGTCATCTGAGTTTTGGTCTTCTCATAGATTCCATATAATATATGGAATATATAATTTCTGGTAACAATAATTATTGTTCAAACCATTTATTATTATATATAATAATATTTTTCTAGAATAATGGTTTAAAGTTTCAGTTTTTTCCGTAATTTTCCAAGTTTGGTTCACTTTTTAATCAGAGTGTGCTAATAATTAATTCATTTTAGTAAGAATAATTTTTTAGACAATGCATTCTTATTTTCAATACTATTTTCTTTGAATAATGTTAAAAAGTTTTGGTTTTCTCTGAAATTCTTATTTTTTTATCTATTTTCACTTAGAGTAAGGTAATATAAAACGAAATTTAGAAGGACAGGGTTGTCTGCACCAGAAATTATCGCAAACACGTGTTACATCAAGACGTGGTTGACCGGGTTTCGATTATGTGAAGACACCAACGAATTTATGAGTAACGAACATGAGAATGATCAAGGTAACCGAGGTTCAATTAAAGTTTATAACATAACTGTTCCCTAATCAACAGTTTTCATGTTAACAATTCAGAACGATTATTCATCTCTTGAACTAGTTAAGTATTCGGAAATGACCGTAGGATAATGGTACTACTTAGCATTCCACTTTTAAGAAAATTATTGCCAATCGACTGAGAATGTCAAACCTCTGTACTAGTATGGGGAAAATCTTCATCTTCAACATGTACTTTGTCCCATATTTTTAGATTTGTTTCTGCTGAGACAGAATATTCATGCCCATCTCCATTCGAAGATTTTCATCTCTATCAATTTTTACAATTAATTTCACATGCAGCAAATTTCATGTATAATGGAACCTTAATGATAGCTCACGTACCTTAATTTATCAGTATTAACGTGAAGCCAATATTATGTCTGCCGACGATCAAATTTAGAATTTCAAGTCAGATAAGGATTAGTATATAAAGGATCCCCTGACAGAGAAACAGGAAGACGGACGCCATCGCCACGTCATCGCCAAAACTTGTTCTTCAATTTCAGGAACTCCCGAAATGGAACGATCTATTGAAAAACTATAGAAATATAAAAATTTAGAAGTCTAAAATGACAAGTTTTTTGTAAATCTTTCAGAAAGCTCATGAAATTCCACATCGAATGTCCACTAGTGGGTATATCATTTCGGAGTTCTGGAAGATGATATATCACCTGAGAAGTATTCGAAACAAAATTCATGAACTTTTCCAAATGTCCGACTCTACTCCAACTGTAACGATGACCCAGGTGAGTTATAGAAAAATGCCTGATTTACAGTATGTGCAATATGCGAAACGAGATATTGGGGTACACAAAGTCCACATGTCATATCGCTTACGGATATACTGAAGTGATCTTGAATTCAGAAATGAGCATTGCTTGAAGTGATTTATGAATTTGAGGAGAATACTGCTATTGTAAACCTAACTTTCTTTCGAACAGAACTAGAGGCGCTCTTTGAAAATATATATTCAAGGTTGAAATGGGTTGTTTAATTATAATCATTAATTTCGAATTCTTAGATGAAGTTGTTCAAATAAAAACGTGCTAAAGATATTTGTCAAGTATCCCCAAGGAAGCACAATTAGCTCCGGCCACGACACATATAAAAAAAGCATCTCCTCTTGTGACAATGGAAATAAGTAGAAGAGCCTCAGAACATATTTAGGAATCTCTAAGTGCTAGGAAGAGGTTGAGACACCAATTTTTAAACTAATCAGAAGCAACAACCAGCCAACCGGTGACTGTTGCTGGGATCATTTACTGAGAATTGCCCTCAACACTGGCGCAATTGAGCAATTTTAACCTCACAATAAACATAGCCCAGTCAAAGTATTACATAATGATGTCCTCTAGTTAGATAAATGCGCTCAACACATGAGAATAATAGACACAAGCGTGCGCATCACCATACCCTGATATACTGAAAAGATCCAGAAATCACTTCATCTGGTCCATCAACACTATTCCTCATAATATTCTACAAAGATATGTAATTCTAAAAAAGTATCCAGAGGTGAAACATTTATCTCCAACTGTCCTGTCTGCCGAGTAAGGTCATGCGCGGCTACAGACCTGACTTCAAGGAATAGTGTTGCCAGATGTTGCCTCACATAAATTTACAGCTCTTGCTTACCTTCTGGGACAGAACGAGCAGAAGCGGATGACGTACAGGTTCCAGTTTCTACAGGATTGGTTTCTTTAAGGAACCATGATTGTAGCTTGACGGCGAAATATAAAGCTTCCTTTTTCAAACTCAACACATCAATAATCCTATCAGAAAACGATAAGCAACAAATTTTTAGCTGTTTTTTCGATCAACAACTTTTATATCATTGTTTTTGTCTTAGCATGTGTCATCTGTTCAAAAATTTATTCTCTCCATATTCTCAATGTGCATCATTTTTGCTGACTCATCTTTTGTCGTATCTTGCATGGTTTGACCACAAAATGGAACGTTTTCTTTCTCATTATTTTGCTGTGGGATAAAAATTTCAATTTTCGATTTTCGGAGAAAATTCAAATGTTCGCAATGAGGATCTTGTAGAGTATTCATAAAGCAACGTTTCTCTCCTCTTGAATTTTTTCCATACCGTGCGTTGTTTGCCTTAAAAATTTCATTTTCGTAACATTTTACACAAATCTAATACCTTCTCTGATGAGAATGTAAAAACGAATTTTCAACAAGATAGAATTTTTCGGTTTCTTTGTTCTAATGGAAGCTCAAAGCTAAAGCCTGAATAAAATAAAGCTGTTGTAATGAGAATTTGAAAAAAAAACCTCTCCCGGTCGGATGTTGCAAAAAGTAGTGTATGATAAAAGCGCGTACTAGATACGTTTTTGTGCCAAATTTGCTAGCAATTTAGTAAATGTTAACGCTAGAAGTCATTTAGGATCTTAACAATATTGAATGACTCCGGTAAAATTTAAAAAAAGCCGGATCTGTATATTTGAATTCATTTTTATTTTGCCCCCTCCCCCACTCTTTCTACTACACCCTTCTACTTTCTTTTCTCTCTTCCCTCATTTGGTCAACAACTAATTGAAATAAATTATAAATCCCTCTTGAATGGATGTTGGTAGAGGTACTTCTAAGAATAACTTTAGACACGATTTTACAAGCAAGCATAATTTTTTAGACAATGCATTTTTATTTTTAATACTATTCTCTTCGAATAATGTTAAAAAGTATTAGTTCTCTCTGAAATTCTTTGTTACTTGGTAGCGATTCACTATACTGGGAATCTTGATAGATTATAAATAGCTTATAGGGAATAAAATGGCATGATCAAATTCCAATTTCACTATTTTTAATAAATTGTTAGCCTTAAAATTTCATAAATCTTCCTGGTCTTTCAACAGAAATATCATCAGGTATGCTGCTCAAAACAAGGGACTTCCGGAAGAATTTTGGGATGAGTAACGAACATGAGAATAATCAAGGTAAACCAGTTTCAAACAATGCTTGTAATGTAATGAACAGTTCAATAATGAACAGTTCAATAATGAACAGTTCAATAATGAACAGTTTTTATATTAATAATTTAGAACTATTAATCATATCTCAAATCGCAGAGTATAAAACATGCGCGAAACCTTGTTAAAGCCAATGTTACCAAATTTTAAAGCCAACGCCGAGGCTGAAATTTAGAATTTCAAGTAGACGAAGATTAGTATATACAGAAAAATGTTGTAGAATATGCATTGGATACGCTGTCAGCGAGTTATTTCGTAATTAAAGATCCTCTACAAATGAAGATCACCTGACAGAAAAACAGAAAGACAGACGCCGTCGCAACGCCATCGCCAAAACTTGTTTTTCAATTTCTGGAACTCTCAAAACGGGAGGATCTGTTGAAGAACTAAATTGCGAAATTTTGGACGAATCTATAACTTTCTTTGATTGCTATTGATGAGAATGTATATTTCGGATGGAAATTATCCACGCGTGTAATGCGAATGGGACTGAATATCAATGGTGACTGAAAACTCTCGATTCAATGAGCTAAACAGTACCAATCATGCAAAATGATTCCTTCTCACTGATTTGTTAATAACGTTATAAACTTCTTCAAGATGTCTTCAAAATTTCATGATACATTTGAAATTATTTTTAAATATATTAAAGTCTACTGAATTTGTTAAAATTCGTGGAAATACGTTAAAATTTTTTCTTCCTTGTTTTAGAATTAAGTATTCTGCCTTCTGGCGAGTCTTCTCTTTGTGCCAGGTCTAGGTCTCCCCTTCCTACAAATAATTCACCTGAGAGGCATCTTGCTCCTGCCGAGTCTCATCAACGTCTCAGATCTCAATCGCCGTTTGCCAGGTCCAGGCCTCCTCTTACGAGTTCCATGGATCTTCCTATAATGCTTCCTTCTCCAGATGGGAAGGCATGTGGAATAGAAAACCTTGAATATATTCGGCTCATGCCACTTTGGAATCCGCACCGGATATTCCAACTTCAAAGATACACTTTCCCTGCTGATAATTTATTAAAAACGAAAGCAGCAAAGAATAGGTATATGCCTATACCAACCAACGAACATATCGTATTATCAACATCCAGTGGTGACGTTTTTGCAATATTGAAAAGTTATAACGTTCTTGTTGGAATTTATAAGATGTTCACTCACGGTGCAAGACGTTTTAAAATAAACACGGTAAGCGGCACGATGACCCAGTTAACCCCAGAAGAAGTAGAAGACACTCCAGTAGGTGACCGTCGCCAGATTAAGATTGGTTTCATAATACAGCATGTCAATGTGAAACTATAAAAAATATAGTCTTTAATTCAAAGTTGGAGCGAAATTTTATATGCAATTGATAAAAAGAGTGGAAAGTAAATTTCATAGTTTGCTAATTTATAGACAGAAAGTAATAGTTTTTTTTTCCACAATCGTCTTCAAGTTACACAAGCGGTGATGTTTATTGACGAAGAATTGTCAATCGATATCATTTGCTTATGTTATAATGAAATTTTCTACAGAAATGCACAGTTTGGGCATTTAGAGATAGAAAGTAATTGTTTTTGTTCCTAAGAAGCTGATCGTTCGTTATTATTGCCTACAAATTATATCACTGGAAATGTTCTGTGATGTTCTACAAGAATGGATCAAAAATGGCTCATGTGGTACTTATACTGTTAAATGTGTGAATGTCCGTAGAAATGTGTGCAAGGCTTTCAAACATTTCTGGTTGGAAACACTAAAGTACTGAGACAACTCTTGCTCCTGCCAATTTGCATCTTCGTCTCAGGTGCCAGGCGCCGCCTGTCGGGTCCAGGTTTCCTCCTGCCAGGTCCAGGTCTCCTCCTGCCAGGTCCATGGCTCTTCCTATGATGCTTCCTTCTCCTGATGGAAAGGGATGCGGAATAGAATACCTGGGATCTATTCGGCTAATTTCCCTTTGGAATCCGCACCGGATATTTAAACTTCAAAGATACACTTTTCCTGCTAATAATTTATTAAAAATAAGAGAAGCAAGGGATACGTATGTGCCTATACCAGACCACGAACATATCGTATTATTAACATCTAGTGGTGACGCTTTTGCAATACTGGAAAGTTATAATGTTCTTATTGGAATTTATAAAAATGTGAGGACCAATGTGAAAATTTTAGAATAAACACGGAAAGCGGCACGATTACCCAGTTAACCCGAGAAGAAATGAGAGACACTCCAGTAGGTGACCACCGCCGGATTACGATTGGTTTTATAATACAGCATGACAATTTAATACTCTAAAACATATTGCTTGTAATCTAAAGTTGGACCGAAATTTTACATGCAATTTGTAATTACAGTAAAAAGTCAATTTCTCATGGTTTACAAGGCTGTATCAATGCCCCAGCCATTCTTTCTCAGGAAAATCTAAAAACGTTTCGCTTTTTTCCCTTACGAAATTATTTTAGGAGGAATGTTATATTGCCGTCTGACATTATGTACACTGCTAGAGAAGTCTAAAATCTCGCTAAACAAGTTTCTTGAAAATCTCTCAGAAAACTTATGGAATTCCTCATCAAATGTAGGGGTATCATTTCTGAGTTCTGGAATATGATATATCATGTGAGAAGTAGTTTAAAACAAAATTCATGAACTTTTCAAATTTTTCGACTCTACTTCAACTGGTATCATGATCTAGGTGAGTTATAGAAAAATTCTTAATTTACAGTATGTGCAATATCGTCGTTGTCAAAGCAACATGGCACAACTGCGTTTGAGCTACTTTCCAGGAGGGACAGAAAACAGATTTGAAATTCTCATGATTGAGTACATTAGAAGTTGACTTCATTAGCAATTGTGACGTCAGTGACGTCCAGATGTCGTATTGCTTAAGGATATACGAAAGTAATTTTCAGTTAAAAAATAAGCATTACTAAAATTGATTTATAAATTATGGGAGAATATTGCTATTTTCTATTCAACTAATTTTTGAAGAGAACAAGAGGCGATCTTTAGAAATATATTTCAATTCATGTATTGGAAACAATTTGTGAATTTGGTAACCGCAAAATAATGATAATTAGCTTCAAAAACTCGCAAAACGCAATTTTTAATGTATGGATTCGTTTGGTACCCTATAAAATAGATCTATGGGGTTAATAATTGAAAACCAATTATTCTTTTGTATGTTATAGCTAATTGTGGAAAAAAATGTTGTGTTTTAACTCGATTAACCGAAAATTGATGATTGTGGATACAATTTACAAAAACGTCTTCTTTCTTCAACGCCCGCGCGGAAAATGTGATTTTGGGACCCTGGCGCGAAACAGTAAAAGCGATAGATTCCATGCTTCTCTTGAATTTGTCCTTGGAGGAATCCTTGAATATCAGGGCAGAAACCTAGATGAATGAAGAACGCAATGGAGACAGAAAGCCATCCACGGCGATCACCCCAAAACCTTACATCAACACAAAGTAGATAATGAGGCATCCAATATTTGGCTGAGAAGAAAGGTCCTGTATCCAAAAACGGACGGATTCTTCATTGCGATTCAGGACAGGGTTGTCAGCAACAGAAATTATCGCAAACGCATAATACATCAAGACGTGGTTGATCGGTGCTGATTATGTGAAGATACCAACGAATCCATCGAGCACATTATTGTTGGTTTTTGCGAACTGGCTCAAAGAGAATATGCGAGCAGACATAATGATGTGGCAGGCATTATACATCAACAACTTGCTCCAAACCTAGGATTCTCAACAGGATGGATGCCTTTCCATAGATGCATTTCAATGCCGGCATCGTGATGTGAGAGAAAAAAGGTAGAAGAGTCTACATCATCGGCTTGTCCACTTAATCAAATTGTGCAGCCAACCGATGCGACTGAAATCCATGAGTAAAGTGAGGTAAGGCATAGAGTGGAGACAATATGGATGAATGTTAAATATGGACCTATTCATCTTATTGTGATTTCGGCTACAAGCAATGTGCACGCAAGGTGGAATGAAAATCTGGAACATTTGGAAGTCAGTGGCGTACTGGCAGCAGCTCAGAAGCCAGTTTTTACTGAACATATCTCGCATTATAAGAAACTTGCTAGACCATGAGGAAGCAAGAAATCAAAAACCTTCGGACAGATACATGCTAGCTCTAAGGATGCATCCCAAAGTGACTGTTTCGATCTACAGCACTCGTGGCCGCTGTGTAAGGATAACAGCAATGATGAAAAACCGGATTCACTTGATGACATGTTTGAGAAAAATAAAGTACTAATTGGACTTTCAACATAAATTATTATCTGAGTTCCTCAAGGCGAAATAATTATATAAGTGCGAGAGTTTTACTTTTACTAAATTCATAAGGCGATACTAACGAAAATTTGTTATCTCACTAAGCCTCACACGATGATTCATCTCCACAATCATTACTCGGAAAGGAGAAAACCACAAATATTTCAGAACAGTATTTAAACACGAAACTTCTCGTAATTCATTAGTTAGTCTGTTCTTGATATTCTGCGTCAATTCTACCCACATTTAAAAAAAAATGAGGATCATTTGTACGCTGGTCTTATCTTTGGACGTTATTCTTAATTCTATCGGTAAGTAGGGAATGAATTAGTATCATTTTCATAGTAAGTACTTTGAGAGATCTACTATACCTTGATTAATAATCAATACAATGTAAAGTCTTTGATAATGAACAAATATTATCATTTCTGTAGTATTTGAGCTTGATAATAATTAAACAGGTTTTCAGGACTTCCTTATTATAATCAGTGCTTCACAGTTTTCTTCATCAGAAACTTTATACCTTACAAAATTCAATTTTGATCGCTCTTCGACAGATTTTCGATTCTTGAAAACAAAATATTCAATGCTCTTTTCAAAACTCAAATTATGAAAGCTTTCTACATTTTTAAGCTAGCTTATACGGAATGAAATGGCATGATCGAATTCAAATTTCATTATTTTTAGTGAATTGTTAGCTTTACAATTTCATAAATATTTCTGGCCTTTTAACAGAAATATCATCAGGTATGCTGCCAAAAACAAGGGACTTTCTGAAGAATTTTGGGATGAGTAACGAACATGAGAATAATCAAGGTAACGGAGATACTTCTTTAGGAACATTTTACATTTTTGGCTTCCAAGAATGTTGTATGTTGTATTGACGTTTGTATTTTCTCAACGAAAAAAAAAACATTTTTAAACATGTAAGCGCAACTCTTCGATCATTGACCCGGCACGAAACATTTACAGAAGACACAAATTTGCGATTTGCTTCAAGAATTATCTACGAATGTTGTGTAGTTTTGGAGATGATATCTTAGTACTGTTAGTACTAACTTAATGACGAATGATAATTTCCGACTCTCAGATTTACCATTGTGCACTGAATGTATCAAAGAAATTCATATATTTTCTGCAGATTTCTCAATTTATTTTCGGGAACTAACATCTATTCAAAGCTGACTATTAGGAAATCATGGTAAGATAATGGCACTTTTTAACAATGCACTCATCAGGAAATAATTTCTCATCTCTCCTTTGGTTGTAAAATTGTTCATTGGAAGATATTATTCGAATTCATAGGAAATGTGAATTTATTTAACCAATTTTCATGAATAAATACAGAGTTCGGCTTTCCAAAAAAACCATTCCTTTACGGAATCAACTGATAGTGCCTTCCTGTTAACACTGTGCTACAGTGATTTGTAAATTCATACGAATTATTGTTCATTGTTCATTGGAAAAAAGTTATGTTTGGGATATTTTTCAATGAATAGACTTCATTCTTATTCACGAAATCAACGAAGAGTTTTTTATGCGGACTCTTCTCTATGATTCTTTGTGAATTGGTATTCCTTAATCATTTATTCATTTTCCATGAATGAAAAAAAAATCATAGCAAAGTGTCATTAAAAAGATATTCTCTGTCGATTCCGTAAAAAAAATTGAGCGAATTCGTTCAAAATAGTCCTCATTTTCAATTAGTCGCAATTCAACATAAGTTCATTTATCATATTTCATATGGAAACTCACGATTCAATGAGCGAAAAGGTGCCAATCCTGCGAAATGATTTCTTCTCACTGCTTTGTTTAAATCGTTATAAACTTGTTCAAGATGTCTTCAAAATTTCTTGATATATTCGAAATTATTTTTTTTGTATATCAAAATCTACTGAGTTTGCTGAAATTCGTGGATATACGTTACCATTTTCTCTTTCTTGTTCTAGGATTAAGTATACTGCCTCCTGCCGAGCGTTTTCTTCGTGCCAGGTCTAGATCTCCACCTCCTACAAATCATTCACCTGAGAGGCCTCTTGCCCCTGCCGAGTCTCACCTTCACTTCAAGTCTCATTCGCCTCTTGCCAGTTCCATGGCTCTTCCCATAATGCTTCCTTCTCCTGATGGAAAGGGATGTGGAATAGAATATCTTCAATCTATTCGGCTCATTTCCCTTTATAATACGCAACGGAAATTTCAACTTCAGAGATACACTTTTCCTGCTGATAATTTATTAAAAATAAGAGAAGCAAGGAATAAGTATGTGCCCATACCAGCCCACGAACATATCGTATTATCAACATCTGGTGGTGAAGTTTTTGCAATACTGAAAAATTATAATATTCTTGTTGGAATTTATAAGCGTGTTGAGCACACTATAAGACGTTTCAAAATAAACACGGAAAGCGGCACGCTTACCCAGTTAACTCCAGAAGAAATGAGAGCCACTCCAGTAGGTGACCGCTACCAGATTACGATTTGTTTTATAATACAGCATCAAAATGTAAATCTATAAAACATATTCTTTGTTTGCAATGTTGGATTGAAATTTTATATGCAATTGGTAATTACAGTAAAAAGTCAATTTCTTATGGTTTACAAGGCTTTAATCTTTCGTCAATGCCCCAGTCACTGATAGAGGCTAGAATCACCTTATAAGGCCATCCCACTTAAACGGCAGATAACTGTGATAATCACAGTGCCTGTGTGCGATTGCGACGTTTTGTTTGTTGCCCATCGTTTAATGTAAATGAAACTAAAATTCTGAATCGTTGGTCTTAGTCGTTGGCATTGGAACTAGCGTTTATAAGATTGATGGATACCTATAAACGGGATCTCCAGTATGGAGGTCGCTTTTCAGTGTGATTGTCAAATCCCTATAGATGGGCTCTCCTGTGTGTATGCTAGCGAATCAGGAACAGTAGGCAAGCAGAATATAGAGTTCCGAAACAAGGACTGAAACCAACGCACATACTGGTTACCTGCCGCGTTCCGCGACCACGTTGAGCAGCTACGTACTCGGTCATGAGTTCTGTGCGTAGAATGAGGCCCAGATAATAATCAATATCATAATGAGCCACGGTGGCCCAGGCGGTTAGGCGTTCGGACTTGACGCTATGGGTTGCAGTTCATTCCCTAAGCTGGTACCTCCAGAATTTGTTCTATGTACCTTTACCGAGGTTCTGGTGTTTTGGATCCCACCTTAAACTGCAATTCAGTCCGTGGATGATGAGGTAAAGACCAGGCGTTGCACAATATGTCAGACTAGGCATATTTCTTTTATCATATCACTCGATCGCATTGAAAAAATGCATCCGTCACTGATATATCCCGGGAAAGTCCCGTGCATACTATTCAAAAACTGACTCTTAGGAAAATTCCTTCAACGAATTGGGCTGTAACCATCTCAAGCCTGAGAGAAAAATGAGCTCTAAGAAAGCATCCAAAGACGACTGTTGAAAAGGACTAAGAGAAAGATCAACACCCATAGATATCATGGAGAGCCTTTTTAATATTTTGAGAGACTTGTCACTTCCCCAGGAACGTCGGGGTACCCCTGGGTACACTGCTAGGCGTCACGGCATGCCAGACGCCGGTCATGGTGAGCTGCGAAAAGGTTAGGAAGATCTCACTCATCAAAGAGCTGGCCAGCAAGAGCATCTGCGACAAAGGGTTAACAATACAACATCAACTGTAGCTACTGAGGATGTTTCGGCTAGCGTTAGCGTTTTTTTGTCAACCATGTCAACAGAAATATCGTGGGTAAGGATCAAGCGGGATACTACAGTAAAGAAGTATTTAGTGCGTCTCTATTAATATATGAAAGCGCGAAGATCGAGCAATGAAGGTTAAAAAACAATTTGATTCAGCTTGCAAGACGTCGGCAATGAACATCAGTTGAAGTAAGCTGCATCGCAAGATTCAGCAGCGGCAGCTGATGTTCTTGCTCAACCTGATGATGATCTGGTTCAAACATATTCCTGGAAGAAGCAAGAGCAAGCAATACTTACCCTGAAATGGAGCTAATTAACATTGAAGATTCAAATGTTTCAGTGGTTTCGAAAAAGGTAAGTCACACGAGGCAAATTAGATGTACGCTCTTGATACACATGATACTTTTTATCATACTCTTCTTGAAAACAAGCACGTGAAGCAGATAGAGGATGTTTGGGCTACTCGACAATTTCAGACTATGAGTGAAAGGAAGAACAAGCCTACTTTGCAGTAGAGAGACTCTGGGGTGCAGCGATACAACTTTTTTTATAGATAAAGATAATTTCCTCTACATTTTCACTTGCGTGGTGCAGTGTATGTGTAACTGGCGTGAAGTTTTATTTGGCCGGCGTGAAGTTTCATATAGCGGGCGTCACTACGCTGGAAGTTGACACAGTACGCCGGCTTCACGTGTATTCAATGGCGCCGTTTGAAGGGGGTGGGCAAGGGGGGTTGCACAAAAATGTATTTATAACATCCGCATTTCATCAGCAACTTGACTTTGTCCGTGGCTGATGAGAAATTATTAGGTGCACCTGAGAACAAGTTACGACGAAATAGTAATGATACGGGGATACTAATTGAATTTTCAAGATAAATCATCTCAGTTTCTTAAGGTAAAATAAATAATTATATACGTGCGAGGGTACAACTTCTGATAAATTGATAAGGTGATAATAGTTCAAATTTGTCATCTCACCAAGCTCCGCACAATATTTTATTTACGCGGTTGATACTCTGGAAGAGAAAAAAGATAAATATCGCAGAAAAATATATAAACGTGAAACATCTGATGATTTATTAGTTACATATATTATACATTCATAAATGTGAAATACTATGTAATCTCTTTGATAATGAACAATTTTCATAATTTATTTATTTTTCTCGAAACAGACTCTAATGGAATGTAAATACTTTAGGAGAGTAAGCTTGGCTTTTATATAATCTATGAGATAACGACTATAGTATATGTTATGTCACCCAAAACGAAGCATTGGAATTTTCCTTTCTTACACTGTTAACAAAATTCTTCATTAAGAAATCAATCATTTACTCTTCCACTTGGAAAAAATGAAGGTCATTCACAATCTGGTCATCACCTTTGTGATTATACTGGATTCTATTGGTAAATATAATATTATAATGATATATCTATGATTCAGAAAGTTTTCTCAAGCTTTCCGAAAATAACAATTTGTCTGGCTTAATGATTCCACTCTTGTTTTACAATTGGAAAATTCTGCTTCAACAAACATAGTACTCTTCTGCAAAAAAAATAGATGTATGTATACATCTTCTTATGTTAGCACTAGCATTTCCTTGTCATCAGGAGATTCTTTTTCAAGCTCTTTCTCTAGAGCTAATGAACTAGGTCAATACTGTACAATATTTCTACATCTCAATCGGTGCATGTGAATATATTTTCTCAAATGCTGTAGCATTGATAACAGCTGTTAGAAAATGGCGAATGAAAGACCGCACACATCCGCGGTTTTGACAAGGATCACGCAACCTTTCCTCTTCATAAATCAAAATATTAAAAGTTTTTCACATTCTTGGGAAAAATATCTCTTGAGGAGAACCTAAAAAATGGGGTATTTGCAGGGTGACTTGAGAGTAAGATACGACAGACAAAATGGATAATTATCTTTTTTTTAAATGAAGTAATAACTTATAATTACATCACGTTGGTAGCGATGTCGTAACCATTTGAAGAGCTTTATAGTGTACTTTTATCATTGTTCAAATAAAGTTTGAAAATTCACACAACTGCGTTCCATCACTAACATTTCTACAATCATAGGTTTATTATAATTTGTTCATCAAAAGGACAATATACTTTTTAAAACTACTTTTCAAACTCTGATTTCGCAACTTATGTTGATATCCTAGTATGATTTCCATATAAAACAGATATTCGTACTTCTATTCACTTAACAGTGATTCACTTCAAATCGAATATCGTTAGGTTGGAACTGACCAATACGGAATAACATGGCTTGATGGAATTTTAATGTTTCTATGCTTGATAAATTGTTGTAATTACAAATTCATAAATCTTTTTTGTCTTTCCACAGAAACTTCATCAGGTATGCCGCCCAAAACAAGGGACTTTCTTGCAAATTTTGGGATGAGTAACGAACATGGGAATCGTCTAGGTAACCCTAGTTCAAATACTTAATATTTTATACAGCATGAAAGTTGATTCAGTCAGATTTAAGAACGATGCTTTTATATCTGTGCCAAAATGGTCTGTAAATAATTTCTAGCCAAATGCAACGTTTGTATATTTTTCAACGAATAGGCTTATGTTTTCCTAAATCGTTCATTCAGTTGATAATTCTTGTACATTTTTTCGAGTGTTGTAGCGGAAAGCCTTTGGAAATAAATTCTTAATTGATTTCATAGAAATTCATATATTTTGTTGAATATTCGCTCACTGATATTCGGACGTTGGCTGAGTGAACCAGTATGTGATGTAACCAAAACAGTGTTACTAAATATGATAGTGACCCCAAATGATTGATTCAACCTAAGATAGAGTGCTTCACGCAGCAAGGAGTGAACCTCCAGTCATCTCCTGCGTTTAGATTATCAATTATTCTTGTCAATTCCAAAAATAAGATAGCAATGAATGAGTCAGTTTTCACATAAAAGCAGTACCTTTTCATCGTGAAAATATAAGAATCTGTTCCTCTATTTCTTTTTCTAGAATTAACTTTACAGCCTCCTGTCGAGCCTTCTCTTCGTGCCAGGTCCAGGTCACCTTCTCCTACAAATCATTCACCTGAGAGGCCTTTTGCCCCTGCCGAGTCTCATCAACGTCTCAGATCTCAATCGCCGCCTGCCAGGTCCATCATTCCTCCTGCCAGTTCCACTGCACTTCCTATAATGCTTCCATCTCCCGATGGAAAAGGGTGTGGAATAGAAAACCTTGAAAATATTTGGCTTATTTCCCTTTGGAATCCGCACCGGAAATACGAACTCCGAAGGTACACTTTTTCTCCCGATATATCATTGAAAATAAGAACGGGAAAGAACACGCATAGGCCTATTCCAACTCAAGAACAAATTGTACTATCAACATCCGGTGGTGACGCTCTTGCAATATTGAAAAGTTATAATGTCCTTGTTGGCATATATAAGATAATCAATAAGGGTTTGAAACGTATTAAAATAAACATGGAAAGCAGCACGATTACCCAGTTAAACCCGACAGAAATGAATGACGCTCCAGTAGGTGACCACCGCCACGTCACGATGAGTTATATAATACAGCACGAAAATGTCCAGCTATGAAACATATTGTTTGTGATCCGAAGTCTGACAGAAATATTAGATGTAATGGGTAATTAAAGTATGAAGTATTATAATGTATTGTAGTTCACGAGGCTTTCTTGTTTTGTCAATGCTCTGGCATTGACAAAACATTTTGTAGGAACGGAAAAAAAAGTTTTGTTTCATTTCCTAAGAAAATATTCTAGCAGGAAAGTAAGGTCTAAACTGACGCTATTCAATTTTCAAAAATATTTTAGAAAGCTTATGAAATTTCACGTCGAACGCCGAATAGTAGAGGTAATATTTATGAGTTCTGGCAGATGATATATTACGTGGGAAATATTTAGAAGAAAATTCGTGAATTTATAGACTTTTTAAACTCTACTTCAATTCTTATCATGAAAGTTATAGAAAAATTGTTAATTTATAGTGTACAATATACGAAACGAAATGCTGGAGTTTATTAAGTTCCAGAGGACATTGTAATCAAGGATGTTCCGAATTTATCTGAACTAATTTAGGAAGTGAACTGAAATTCAGCTTTAGAAATGAATATTTCAGTTGAAAATTGTTTTTTTAATGTTAGTCATTTAGAGTTTTATGTTTTCGATTTTTCTTTATGTACACGTAGCTATTTCCAATCATTTCTAATGTTCTTGATTCATTTCATTCCTTGAAAGATTCTCTACAAATTTTTTGTTGATTTACGAATTTTGCGGTACAAGACAAGTGAAAATTGTTGAAGATTTGTCTACTTCATATAAACTATGCATAACTTTTTCACCTGCTTAAGAATGACAACTTTCATCTGAAGACAAGGGGAAAACATAAAACTCTAATTGGATCTCATCCTTTTTCTTTACAGATGGAATTCTTTTGTTGAAAATGCATTAAAGCTGAATAGTTTTGATTTTTCCTGAAATTCTCAACTTTGCATGCATCTTTCACTTGGATCAAGATTACTTAACTTCTCTTTCTTTTATCTCAAATAGCCTTTGTAAATTTCTCAGAAGGAATGAAGGAAACTTTTTAGATCGGATCCAATATTCAAGGGTTCCGTAAGGGACTGGATCCGGACCTGAACCTGGAAAAAACATTCTAAGCTCGAGTCCAACCTAAAACTTTCCGATTCCTGGTTAGTGCTACAACCTCGTTGGTAAAAACTATTCCACTATTCTGCTAATCCAACTTTATGTCCTTCATGGGACTGCGCCCAAACTTCAAAGCCCATGGCGACTTTCAAATTCTGTGTCTGCTGTAAAATTTACTCCGGCGAATAAAGTGTGCTCAATCGACAATTCGGCAATTAATTCGCTAATTGATATCAACCATCATATTCTTGGCGTCCGCTGTACATGGAAATTTATGATAATTACTTATTTACAGTCGCTTCTCCAGATGTAAAGTCAACAAGTGACACAACTTAAATGAATTGAGTAATTTCAAATTCATACTTCTAACTGACTCTCATAAAATTTGAATATATCAGAAGATTAATTTTAGCCTCCAATCTGTGGCATAGCGACTACAGAAAATATTATATAATCCACAGCGAAGCACTGGAATATTCCTCTGTTACAATATTAACGACATCCTGTATTAAAAAACTTAATCAGTTTTTTCTCTGCTTGGGAAAAATGAGGGTCTTCTCTACTCTGGCAATCATCCTCAATTCTATTGGTGAATATAATAGTACTAAAAGATACAGATAAGCTTGCCCCAATAAATAATTTTCCTGAATCTTGTAAACACTTCCTGTTTATCTGATGAAATAAGCAATTACTGCATAATAAATGGGCAATCTTAATCTATAGATGCCAATACATGTTCTCATATACAAGTTGTGTACTCGTAATGATAACCAATCTGTTTTCAATCTGCATTTTAAATTCTACTAATAATTTAACCTTCTATGAGATTATCAGTAAATGAAATTGGAGAGCAGCGATGTGGCATTTTGCGCTGATAACAGCTGTTACAAAATGGCGAGTCACAGACTAAGGCTGAACATTAATTTGTCCACAGGAAAGTTTTTGCCCTACTGTGTGGCGTAAGTGGAGCTATTTTCCATTTTTGACAAAAAGTCATTCGAAATCCCTAGAAAATATAGGAGCTTGAATTTATTTCCTGAAGATTTCTAGGAATCCTTTGGAATTTGCAAAATATTCTAAGACTAACGTACTTGAAAAAAATCTTCTCTTCCTTGTTTGCAGGGTTGGGTTCACAGTTTGACTGTTTACCTAATGGTGAACCTATTCCTGGTGTTTCTCGTGGCAGACCTCATTTTTCTGAGAATTCAACCTCTCTTGCTCAGCCTATTCTTCATGTCAGTTCTAAGTCTCCTTATACCAATCATTCACCTCAGAGGCCTCTTGCCCCTGCCGAGTCTCACCTTCGCCTCAGGTCTCTCTCGCCGCCTGCCAGGTCCACCATTCCTCCTGCCAGTTCCACGGCTCTTCCTATAATGCTTCCCTCTCCTGATGGAAATGGATGTGGAATAGAATACCTTGAGTCTATTCGGCTTATTCCTCTTTGGAATCGGCGACGGATATATGAACTTCGAAAATACACTTTTCCTCAGAATGAATCAATAAAGATGAAAACAGGAAGGAGTATTAATGTACCTATCCCCGCCCAAGAACAAATTGTATTGTCAACATCCAATGGTGAGGTCCTTGCAATATTGACGAGTTATGACACTCTTGTTGGAATTTATAAGAGGAGGTATAACTCTATGAAACGTTCTAAAATAAACATGGAAAGCGGCACGATTAGCCCAATGAGCCCAGAAGAAATTACTGACACTCCAGTAGGTGCTAACCGCCATATCACGAATGATTTTATAGTCAAGTTTATGAACCCCCATTAAACTACAATCCTCTACACTATAATATCAATCATGAAAAAGTAAAATTACAAAATTCATCCATCGTGATCCGAATTCGGATCGAGATCTTACATTTAAGTGGTGATCACTGTAAAAAAAATAAATGTAATATGATTCTTGAGGCGTTGTTTCTTCTCCTTCCCTCAACGCCCCAGTCAGAAAATATTTTAGGAAACATACTGCTCTAGCTTCCTTCACGTCCATACATTTTTTCATGTGAGCTCTCGTGTTTCTATGGCTTCTTATGTCTCGTCGGATTAATGTATCATTCACAGATTTTTAAGAACCTTTCGGTGGACTACCGCTGGGTAATCTGCAATTTACTTTACCTATACACACTCGTTTGGTCAGTCGGTCATCTTTTATTTGTTTGACATATCTAAACCATCTTAACTGATTCCTATCCTATATGTCAACTAGTGT
Organism: Andricus quercusramuli; assembly: GCA_932178445.1. Lineage (NCBI taxonomy): Eukaryota > Metazoa > Arthropoda > Insecta > Hymenoptera > Cynipidae > Andricus > Andricus quercusramuli. The sequence continues at coordinate 86,280 of CAKNXH010063024.1, forward strand.
ATCTCCTGTACCACATTCTCATTATTAGAGGTTCTTTGCACATCAACACTTTTGAATGTTAATAAATTTTCAGAGGATCTCGATCTTGTGTTCTCCTCAATACATGATACGTATTCGAAGCTGCCTATAATTATAGGTGGTGATTTTAATTGCAGATTAGGTAAGCTCAATGAATTGGACGGAAATATTTTTCTGAATTTCGACAACTTTCATGTTGTTAGGACTTTGAATGACTTTGTTATTGATAATAGAGGTAATCGATTGGCTTTATTTATGAACAACACAGGGCCTTGTCGTTTGAATTGTAGATCCCGAGAAGATTCACCTGCGAATTTCACATTCAAAAGTCGTTTATGTTCAAGCGTAAATGATTTTGTATGAGCTTCGGTTGACTGGCTTGCATTCTTTGATAATTCTGATGTGTTGCCTATTTTGACAATATCTGATCACCAGTCTCTCTCTTTCGTTTCAAATTTTCTTCATCACTTCGAGTGTTGTGAACACAGCCGAGGTTATAACTTTAGAGATGTAAAGTTAATGTTTGTTAACAGTAAATCTTTCCATTTTACCGAAAGCATACCTACATACCTATTTACAATTTTCCAACCGAGAAAGTCACGCCTACCCCGGAAGGGGAATGGCTTAATGGTATAATAATAATAATAATAATAATAGCAACAATGAGATTGATAGCTAGTTCAGCGAATGCGGCTGCGAGAAAACGATGATTTCGCACGTTGTGTTCATAGGTTTTCCCATGGAGACGAAATTAGCGCTGATTTTCCCTATCATATTTGTAATCAGTGCGTGAAAATACATAAGAATACGTAGTTCAAAAAAAATTCGAGGTCCGAAGTTTTCGGAACTACACCCAAATATTATTATTTTTTTTTTCATTTCTCTCGAAAATCTTATTAGATGTGCATTTTTTTGCAATTTTGATTCTGTCTGAGAAGCAAATGTCACGCATAGATTTCAGTGAGATAAACCCTTTTTTCAAAAAAAGGATGAGATTTATCCATTGAATATGGTAAGAATGACAACAAATAAATTTTAAATTTTCAAACATTTTTCAATACAGTCTTGGCTGAATTTTTCCAAACACATCAGCTAATAACTTAAAATTATATTTGCAACACTCGAAGCCTCCATCTTTGGAATTTATAAAAGTGTATAATGACATGAACTTACGTTTTTGGCTAATTAATTATTTACAACTAAGGACTAAACATAGCCAAGAAACTGTTTTTTTATTTTGCAAATAATAATCAACACGAGAAAAAGAACAAGAACGAGAAGAAAAAGAAACTTTAATTCTATAGCGTTGGTAACAGCTGTTACACAATAGCCTTACTGTGCGGCCTAAAGGAAGCAGGTTGAGGATTTTGAAAATCGCTTTAGAGTATGTGCTATAAAAAATCATGTAAAATCCCTAGAAAATGAAATAGATTGAATTCATTCCCTCGAGTTCTCTGGAAATCCTTCGAAATTTGTAAAATATTTTAAGTCTAACGTACTTAAATGAACGAAATCCTCTCCTTCTTGTTTGCAGAGTTGGCTTCACATTTTGACTGTTCACCTAATGGCGAACCTATTCCTGGTGCTTCTCGGGGCAGACCTAATTTTTCTGAGACGTCAACCTCTCCTGCGCAGACTACTCTTCGTGCCAAGTCTAAGTCTCCTCCTAATACCGATCATTCTCCTCAGAGGCCTCTTGCTCCTTCCGAGTCTTCTGTTCGCCTCAGGTATCACTCGCCGCCTGTCAGATCCAGGATTCCTCCTGCCAGGTTCATGGTTCTTCCTAAAAGGCTTCCTTCTCTTGATGGAAAAGGAGTTGGAATAGAATACCTTAATTATATTCGGCTAATTCCTCTTTGGAATCCGCACCGGATAAATGAACTTCGACGATACACTTTTCCTGAAAATGAATCAATAAAAATGAGAAAAGAAAAGAATATGCATGGACATATCCCTGCCCAAGAACACATTGTGTTATCAACATCCAGTGGTGACGTTTTTGCAATATTGACGAGTCATGATACTCTTGTTGGAATTTATAAAAGAAGGTATAACTCTATGAAACGTTCTAAAATAAACATGGTAAGTGGCACGATTAGCCCAATGAACCCAGAAGAGATTAATGACACTCCAGTAGGTTGAAACCACGCAGCATCTGAATTACTTTTCTTCGTTTTTCTCCATAAACCCGAAAAGTCGTTAGTCATGTCCATTCTTGCACTAATTTTCTTGTGTCGACGCTGTCTATTTATAAGAACATCAAGTTTCTGTCTTCGGGAGTCTATAATCTCATTCAATATTTTTGGTGTCAATGTCTCGATGTACTGAGGGTGGATAATTTCAGTAACATCATGTATCAGCTTTCCATTTCTATTTCCTTTTTTATATTGATTCAATCGACACAATTTGCACCTTTCTTCGCTGACATCCATACCTATCCTGATTTTCCATACTCGATCTCGATCCCTTCCTGAAGCAAAGACTTTCTGCGGCTGAACGTTCTGACGGCTGCTAAAGGTGAACAATACACAGAACTTTGTACATCTAACGCAGTAAGTGTTACGTTCAAATGTATGGGTAAAACATTGCTATTCAGGGTTTCTATCAGTGCACGCAAATCTTTTGTGATATAAATCTTAGACAACGAATTCCCTTTCGTTCGTTCTAAACTTCTGCACTCTAGCAAAGCATGACCTAAATTCCTTTAGAGGTACTGTATTTTGTCGGAAATATGGCTATTTCCATCGATGCCATTAATGTCCGGATGTGGTTCTAGCGGATCCAGTACTCAATGTCCAATAACATTCAATGTCCAATGTCATTAACTCTTGTGGCTAGCTCTGGTACTTAAGTAAGAGAAGTCGATGGTGTTCCCTCCTCACACTTTGCCTACTTTTCTCTGCTAAAAAAAAAGACGCATAACAACTCTGTTCATATGGTACTTACACTTCAATCGCCCATTTTGGTTGCTGAACCTCTGCTTCTGCATCTTCTTAAATTAGCCATCTGCTTCTGGAGGATGTAGTCGTACTGGATCATCATCATATTGAACAACAACATCACTTGCTGCTGCTTCATCGTGTGATGTAGCTCCCTTCAACTGTTGTTCATTATCGACGTTTATACACGCCGTTTATATCCCTTCTTTCTTTTGGTTTCATACTTCACACGTTCATGATAGAGACGCACCAATTTCTCTTTTATTGCAGTATCCCACTTGATGCTGCAGATGTTTTTTTCTGGCCAGCTGTTTAATCACTGAGATTTGCCTGACCAGCTGTGGCTCTGGGAGCGCCTCGATGATCTTCAAGGAGCGCCAAACATTTCAAAATTGGAAAGATACTCTTGATGTCATAGCTGACAGAGTAATGAGAGAAAAGTACAAGCCTTAACGCGATGCCAACGCGAGAGCACCTTCGGCAGGAATAAGTGCTAATTGTTACTCTATCATTCTGGCTCTAAAATTTGGTCCTCCTGAGGGGTATGACTCAACATTTTGGGTTTCATAACTCTTCTTGCAAATTTTCATCAGTGCGAAGATTAGGTTTATTATTAAATGTGAATTATGAAGTGAAGCCTGAAAATTTATTTTTCCACATGGACCTCATTTGTCTTATCATGTGAGGGCTGTATCAATCGGCTTACTAGAATTGCATCTGATCAATGATGATCTATGATCAATGATATTTTATAACGATGCTTGTCCGCAATAACTTGTTCAATTATTGAGAATTTTATCTATCAATATCAATTAGAATGGCTGGAAATAAGCCATTTTTTCATATCTAGACGATACCATGTAGAAGAGTTGCCTCTTCGAATCTAAGACTCCACTTTAAAAAAATGTTGTGCTATAGTAAAATCAAGCGAATCTTCACCAACATTATGTATTCGCAAGTGATAAGTAGGGTTTGCATGTTGTCGGCAGTAGTGAGAACGTGTTCGCGAAAAGGTGGTGAGAGAATTTCACAGAATTTTCGTGGAAGGTGTTAGGGTAGAAGCCTAGGAATTGGGTCGAATAGAATAAGTGAGGTTATGTTGGCAAGGGATTGGGGGAATTAAGTGGGGGAAAGAGAGAATTTGGCGGGGGGTTTGGTGGCAACAGACTCGAAAGACACCTGTAGGTTGCAGAAGGAACTAAATAGAGAGGTCACAGTTATCGACGGAAGAGCGGGAGATGTTCAGCGAGAGTGCTGTATGGCAGAAGAAAAGGAGATTAGGGTGTGGAAGGAAACGACGGAAAAAAGGCTTGAGGATGTGAAGGGCAGGTGGTAAATGAAAGAAGGTAACAGGTGTAGGGCAAGAAGGAAGGTATTTGGGAGAGGATAGAGAACATGATAGAACAGACAATGGAAGAGCGTAAAAATGAAATGCAGGAGAGCGCGGGTAGGGAAAGGATAAGGGCAATTGAGTTGAGAATAGAAAGAGAGGATCAGGCAGATATAAGAAATGATATTGCGCTAAAAGGGTTGAGGCCAAAGAGCGAAGAAGAAAGGCAAAGTGTGGAGGCAGTGCTACCAAGCATAGGGTGGGATAAAGGCAAGGAAGGGAAAGTTAGGTTCGAGGGGAGAAAGAAGGAGGAAGTAGCAGTTGTACATTTGGAGAGCCAAAAAGAGAAGTTCGAGGTAATGCGAAATAAAAGTAAAATGATGGATAATTAAGTTTTCATCGACCACGATTTCACGAATCAGGAAAGGGAGCTGCAGAGAATGCTGAACGACAGGGCTAAAAGAAAGAGAGGTGATAAAAGAGCGGCGAAGGTGGGGTATCAGAAAATAAAAATTAAATGAGAAAATGTGGGTATGGAACGAGGAGAAAGAGGTGTTGAAGCAAGTACAGACAAATTTGTTTTTTAGGAAGTAGGGGGTGCGGTTGCAGCAGGGTGGAGGTGTAGTGAAGGTCCTGTACTGGAACGTAGCAGGGGTGGAGAAGAAACATAAGGATTTCTAGAGGTATATGCAGGAACTTGATGTTGTGGGCTGGTAGAGACGCGGGTAGGCAGAAAGGAATGGGATAGAAGAGAGCATAAATTGGCATAGGATTATGGTTGGAGGCTCCAGGAGGCATGTAGAGTGAAGAAGAAAAGAAGGGCTATTGGGACAATCACAACGAGGTTGAGAGATGGAGTGTAGAATGAAGTACATGGAGATGTGTACGTGTCAATGAGGGCAGTGAAGATAGAAGGGGTGACGTGTCAGTTTCTGAAAGTGTACAACAAGGAGGGGATGAGAAGGGTTGAAGAAAGGATGGAAGAATTGCTAGGTATTAGAGAGGAAGGTATGCTGGTACTGGGGGATACAAGGATGGACAGGGGAGGGAATATCTACAAGGAAGGGAAGATCTTTGAAAGGAAATCGGAAAATAAGATGATAAATAAGAAGGTGGGGCTATTTTATGGGACTGGATAAAGGATAGAAGCTGGGCGTTGGCAAATGGTACGGTAGCAGTTGAAGGGAGGGTAGAATCAGACCGTCAGCCGTAAGGGTTGTATCTAAGGGGGGAAATCTGTGAAAGCAAGGTGAGGAAGAAGTGTGGACGGGGGAGAGGGTAAGCTGGCCGAGGAAGGCGATATAGAGGAAGGATTCAAGACAGGAAGTGGAACATTGTGTGCAAAATAAGTTATCCAGAAAGAAGAAAAAAGGAATAGTGAAGCCGTGGTGGGATAGGGAACGCGAGAACACCTTCCTCAGGAATGATTGCTGATTTCCAATTTTCCATTCAAACAAAGATGTAGAAAATAAAATGTTGTAATACTTATCAGGGTGTCTAATTTGTATATAACTGGAAAACCCTGGTAATGCCAGGGAATTTTTTCGAGAGTGTGCTTGATTTTTGTTTCATTACAATATAGAATTGAATAATAATAATTCCTAATTGACAAAAGTAGCTTTATATTACTGTATTCAACTTTCTTGTTAAAAATTCGTTTTTTTTGGTTTTGTTTGAAATTAATTTTTTAACTGAAAATTTAACTATTCTATTTTCGGTTGAAAACTCATCATTTTTAGTTGAAAATTCAAGTATCTGGTTAAACATTCATTCGTTTTGTTGAAAGTTCTCTCTCTTTGGTGGAAAATTAATCGTCTTGGTTGAAAATTCATCTTTTTGCTTGAAAACAAAACAATTTGTTTGCAATTTTCTCTCTCTCTCTCTCTTGACTGAAAATTTTTTTTCAGTTGAACACTCAACTCATATTGAAATTTTTTTTTGGGTTGAATTCGAATAGTTTTTATTTCAAATTAAAATATTTTTTGGTTGAAATATCACATAATATCGATATAAAATTCAATAAGACTGATTCAACATTTGCATCTGCATTCTGTTTACAATCTTTTCTAATTTTGCTCTTAATATTCAAAATTTTATTTCAAAATATTCAAAAATCTAAATTTAGTTTTTTATTTCTCGATATTTTGTCCAGTTTCAAATCAAGTTTGAATCTTCTAAAAACTTGTGAATATCTCTCAAACTAACTCAAATTTCTTCTAAATTGATGATTGTTCAATTGTTATTTATGCATCAAAATTCAATAACTTCACTTACATATTGAAAATTTGTTAAATAGGACAATTAAAATTGTATGGAAAGTAAAATACTGCTGAATGCTCCAAAAATGTCTTTACTAATCAAAAAAAAATTCGAATTAATGGTCAAAAATGGAATATTTTTAATTGAAACAATATTTGAATAGGATTCGGAATTGAATAATAGCGTTTAATTATAAATTTATAAATTTGACATTATTTTATAATTAAGAATAATTTATGAAGTTGCAATCAAAAGTTTACATTTGTTTAACTACAGTAAAGTACAAGTCGGAACGTTGATGTGGATTCTAAATATACATTTTTGACCAAACAGTTGAATTTTCTACAACCATATTGGAATTTTCAACAAATCAGTTGAAATGTACAAAATGATGCATTTTCAATAATGATGTTCAAGTATGAACAAAGCAGATGCGTCATCAACAAAAAAATATGAATTGTAAAAAAAAAATAATAGTTCATCTTTTAATTTAATCGAATTATGACAATAAAAAGTTGTACTGTGAAACTGATTATTAAAATATAAAAAATAAGCGTCAATTTCCGAATTTTCACAAAAATTTATCAATATCATAGTTTGATCAATTTACCTCGAGGCAAGAAATCTTTCATATTTGTACATCAACTTTATATTATAAATATTTTTGAAAAATCTTGCGTACAATTTTGAATATTAGAAGTCGGAGCAATCCCTTTAATTTGATCAATTTACAATTGAATAAATTCAAAAATTATTTTAAATTGTAGAGAATTTAAAACTCTCTCCACAAGAGAGCACAAATTATAGGCTTATGCCTAAAGAACTTTCGGGAGTAAATTTATTCCATTTCATTTGCTAGGGATTTTGAATGGTTTTTTGTGGGACAGACTCCAAAATGATTTTTAAAATACTTGTCTCTAAGTTTTTGAACTCCACTCTTCATTTGCATATTTTCCAACTCAAAAGAAGTGACACCGGCGAATCTTGAATATAAAAGGATAGAGTTAGAAAAGTGTTGAATTTCTGAATTGTGCTTTCATATGAGTATACTTTCCAGAGATAGTTTCATAAGAAATTTATTTTTTGAAGGAAAAGTAGAAAATAAATGATATCGACAATAATAATTATTTATCATCAACGAGTTTACATAGTATTCAAAATTCATATTTGTATAATGAATGTTCCAACTTACATATCATGGAAAATAATACTAATTCGTGATCGCGGAACGCGGCAAGTAACTTGTTACCAACCGGGACGGTTCCAATGTCGAAAACTCAATGAGGGGCGAGGTGGACAAATTACAGGCCACTTTGAATTTTGTAATTCTATATTTTTCTTTATTCACTGAAATTTACAAATGTTTTTTCGTCCTTTTCCTTGGATTACTAGGTCGCCTCTGATCCCGATCTCATGTGCAAACAAAGGTTAAGGCCACTGATTTCTGGATAATAGTAAATCTAAATCAAACCGTAATACAAAGAACCTCAATTTTTCTCATGATTCGGCACACAAACATATACTGCAGATCATATAATATTTAGATAATAATCTGCCTCTAGGTGTATTGAAAATTTACCACAAGTATCTCCAAACTGATAAATCATATTAAGAAATCTCGCTTGTGAATTAACCAAATTGCCACATTATGAATGAGGATGCCACAATTTTAAAAATCCTTAATACTTAGCTTTATTATTCTGCATCTCTACACTGGACTTAGATGTGCGTCATTTAAGTTCATTTAATCATCATCAGCATCATCAAATTCATCGAGTTTTATCGCGTTCTCATCATCGAGTTGGTTGAATGTTCAATCCATTGTCCTTTCTTGGTATGCCTTTTCGTTCTTGTGGGATGAAAGGATAGCTTCTTCCTTTTCCGCATTATGGTGTACTTCCGAATTTGGGGGGGGGGGGGGCGAATGACATTGGCGCGAAGTGCATCTTAGCATTTTTCCTCAAGATTACTTCGCTTCATACTTCACTTGCATTCACTTCACCTGTTTTCACTTCACTTGTATGCACTTCACTTATGGGCGTACTTGCACTTTTCCGCAGATCACTTTATGATTTATCATTCTTGAATCTTAATCCACCCACGCCTTACGTCACAGAGTTCAAGACACTGGTCCCTAGATTTTTCTAAAGAAGTTACCCGGCGCCTCCACCATTTTGTTACCAACCGGGACGGTTCCAATATCGAAAACTCAAGGAGAGGCGGGGTGAACAAATTACAGACCACTTTGAATTTTGTAATTCTTCTTCAACACTTCTCCCTTCATTATAGGTTCACTTCGGGACCTCCGGTCTCGTCACACCTCTAGAGGCACACTTCGAGACCCAATATCTCGTGCCGCATATTGCGAACGTTGAAACATATTGAAACATACTGTAAATTGAGAATTTTCTGTAACTCACGTGGGTCATGATAGCAGTTGAAGTAGATTTGAAAAATTGGAAAAGTTCATGAATTTTGTTTAAAATACTTCTCACGTGATATATCATCTTCCAGAACTCAGAAATGATACCCCTACTGGTGGACATTCGATGTGGAATTTCATGAGCTTTCCGAGAGATTTTCAAAAAGCTTGTCATTTTAGACTTATCTAGCTGTGTACATAATCACAAACTGCAGTATAATATTTCTCCCAAAATATTTTTGTAGGGTAAAAACAAATGTCTTGTCTGTTTCTGAAGAAGAATGACTGGAACATTGACGAAAGATTGAAGCATTATAACCCATAAGAAATTGACTTTTTCCCGTAATTACCAATTGCATATATAATTTCAATTCAACATTGCAAACAAATAATATGTTTCATAGTTTTACATTGTAATGCTGTATTATGAAACCAATCGTAATCTGGTGGCGGTCACCTGCTGGAGTGATTTTATTTCTCCTGGAGTTAACTGGGTAATCGTGCCGCTTTCCGTGTTTATTCTTAAACGTGTTACGATGTTCTTAACAAACTTATAATTATAAGCAGGAAAAACGTATCTCTGAAATTGAAATATCCGTTGCGTATTATGAAGGGAAATGAGCAGAATAGAATCAAGGTATTCTATTCCACATCCCTTTCCATCAGGAGAAGGAAGCATTATGGGAAGGGCCATGGAACTGGCAGGAAGAGACCTAGACCAGGCACGAAGAGAAAGCTCGGCAGGAGGTAGTATACTTAATTCTAAAACAAGAAAGAGAAAATGTTGAGGTATTGCCACGGATTCTAACAGATTCAGAAGATTTTGATATATTTAAAAATACTTTCAAATTTATCATGAAATTTTGAAGACATATTGCACAAGTTTATAACGTTATAAACAAATCACTAAGAAGAATAATTTTGCATGATTGGCACTGTTCGTTCATTGAATCGTGAGTTTTCATATGAAGTATCATAAAAAAACTAATGTTCCATGGTGAATGGAAAATGAATAAATGATTAAGGAATACCAATTTACAAAGTATCATAGAGAAGATTTTGCACAAAGAACACTTTGTTGATTTCGTGAACAAAAATGAAGCCTATTCGTTGAAAAATATCCAAACAATAATTTGTTTCGAATGAGCAATAATTCTCATGAATTTGCAAATCACTGTAGCACAGTTTTATCAGGAAGACACTCTCAGTTGATTCCGTAAAGGAATGGAGTGTTTTTTTGGAAAGCCGAACTCTGCATTTATTCGTGAGAATTTTTCAAATAAAGCATATTCCCTATTAATTTGAAAAATATCTTTCAATCAGCAATTTTACAACTGTGTGGCAAATCGTAGGATCGTACCTGATGATATTTCTGTTAAGAGACCAGAAATATTTATGAAATTGCAACGCTAACAATCCATTAAAAATAGTGAAATTGAGATTCAATTATGCCATTTTATTTTGCATAAGCTAGCTACAATCTATCAAGATTACTAGTTTAGTGAATCGCTGCCAGGTAACAAAAAAGACGAATATGTGCTAAATCTAATTTATACTTGAATATCCACATCAATTGTAAAATCAATGTTTAAAGGGATTTCTGAAAGATATATAATTTTTCTAATTCAAACAATATCTAAGCTTTTAACTCTAAAATAATTGACAGAAGAATACGTTTGTGTAAGATTTGCAACGTTATTTAAACAATGTTAGAATGTTATTGTAAAGCCTTTAAGTCGATTGCGACATCGCAGCCAACCTAATGCATATACAGGTGATTGCTACAATATGAAATAATAGATATTCATTCACTTCATTTGTTTTACCTCACTCCAAAGTCACAACCAAAATTCAAGATCGTTATCCTTGAAGAAAAAGGTGTCACGGAATTTACAAGATGCTTATTTTATAAACTGATTCAAATACCCACAGATCCTGCATTTTCTAGTTTTTCTCCCTAGAGATGCTTTCCTTAAAAATGTAGAGAGCTTTTATAGTTTTGAATTTTGAACAGAGCATCAAATACTTTGTTCTCAAGAATCGAAAATCTGTCAAAGAGCGATCAAAATTGAATCTTGTAAGGTATACATTTTCTGATGGAAAAAACTGTAAAGCACTAATTATCATAAGGAAGTCCTAAAAATCTGTTTGATTATTATGAAGCTCAAATAGTAAAGAAATAATATCAATGATAATAATTGTTCATTATCAAAGACTTTACATTGTATTGATTATTCATTAAGGTATAGTAGATCTCTCGAAGTACTTACTATAAAAAATGATACTAATTCATTCCCTACTCACCGATATAATTGAGAATAACGTCCAAAGATAAGACCAGAGTACAAAGGATCCTCATTTTTCAAAAACGTGGGCTAAATTGATTGACGCAGAATCTCAAGTATAGACTGACTAATGAATTACGAGAAGTTTTGTGTTTATATACTGTTCTGAAATATTTGTGGCCTTTTTCTTTCCAAATAATGATTGCGGAGATGAATCATCATGTGGGGCTTAATGAGATAACAAATTGGCATCAGTATCGTATTATGAAATTAGTAAAAGTAAAGCTCTCACATGTATATAATCATTTCACCTTGAGAAACTCAGATAATAATTTATGTTGAAATTTTAATTGGTATTTTATTTTTCTCAAACACGTCATCGGATGAGCCCGGTTTTTCATCATAAACACGGACTAAGTCAAGTTACTGATAAGATGAGAATGTTATGAGTTAATTAAATATGATGCTTAAAACCTTTTCCGATGATGATGTAGGTACAATATGAGGATCATGATGTAGCTTGCAGTTTGCATTTATTGCTGTTATCCTTACACAGCGGCCACGAGTCTTGTAGATGGAAACAGTCACTTCGGGATGCTTCCTTAGAGGTTACATGTATCTGTCCGTAGGTTTTTGATTGCTTGCTGCCTCATGGTCTAGCAAGTTTCTTACAATGCGAGACATGTTTAATGAAAACTGGCTTCTGAGCTGCTGCCAGTAAGCAAATTACTTGCAAATGTTCAAGATTTTCAATCCACCTTGCGTGCACATTTCCTGTAGCCGAAGTCACAATAGGATGAATAGATCCATATTCACATTCATCCATATTGTCTCTACTTTATGCCTTACCTCACTGTACTTATGGATTTCGGTCGCATAGGTTGGCTGCAAAATTTGATTAAGTAGACAAGCTGATGATGTAGACTCTTCCATGCTGTTGAGAATCCTGGATTTTGAGCAAGTTGTTTCTCAGCCAAATATTGGATGCCTCATTATCTACTTCATGTTGATCTAACGCTTTGGGGTGATCGCCGTGGATTGTTTTCTGTATCCATTGCTTTCCTCATTCATCTAAGTTTCTGCCCTGATATTCAAGGATCCCTCTAATGATACATTCAAGGGCTTTCAGTCAAGATCCGCTCTACAGATGGTGTTGTGAATCGCAACATATCACTTGCTATTGAAATAGTCTCGCAACTGTATAACTTGTGACTCACACAGTTTTTTGAAATCCACAACACCTCTCACCTTCCGGTGTCGTGGTGGAACTACCGTTTCAATCGCCTAATTACTGTGGTGCATACATTCGGTGCTTCTTCATTTCCTTGCGGACAGTTACGTTCATTCCTTCAAGGTTGATGCTAAACCATTTGATGAGCTTAAAGGAGCACATGAGGACAGGGATGACATAGGTGTTGATTGACTGATTTTGTCTCCAAGTTGGTTTGGTGCCATTTTGTATTCCCAAACCAGTTCCAATGTTATGTCTGGTTCACAAATACAGTGCGTTTCGCTTGGCCTTCGGAGCAGATCGTATTCTGATTGCCAGTAGTGGAAAAGTGAGATTAATCACACGGACTCATCATCCAGCATGGAATCTATCGCTTTTACTGTTTCGCGCCAGGGTCCCAAAATCACATTTTTGCGCGGGTGTTGAAGGAAAAAGACATAGCGAGATAATGATCAGGACAAGTTAAAAAACATATTTGTGTGAACAATTTATTATTGCTTGTAACTATCTTCTCTTAGAGTCATAATGAAAAGTTGTGGATTTCTTGGGAATTTCCAGCTTCAATTTCTTAGTTAGAAGCGAATAATGAATATATAAATTTTAATATAAATCCAAGCGAAAAGGTTTTCACTAACTACTCAGAGGATAATTTACATGCGATAGGATCCATATAGAAAATTTAAGAATATTTCAAATAATTATTTTGTTCCACTAAAATACATTCACAAGGGCTCACTTTATTCCTGAAAGATACTCGACAAATCTCTTTGGTACGTTTTTATTTGAACAATTTATTTCAAAAATTTTTAAATTGTTCATTCTATGAATTAAAAACATTAAGAAAAGATAATAGTTGCTAGTTTTACCTAGCAGAAAAGACAAAATCGAAAACATCAAATGTCTATAATTAAATAAACAATTCCAACCTGAAATATATATTTCTAAAAATTGCCTCCAGTTCTCTCCAAAAATTAGTTGAATTCGCAATAGCAATATTTCCCCCCCTAATTTATAAATCACTTTTAGGAATGCTTATTTCTAAACTGAAAATTACTTTAGTATATTCTTCAGCAGTACGACCTCTGGACATTGTGTACCCCAATATCTCGTTTCGCATATCGTCGTTGTCAGAGCCACATGGCACAACTTCATTTTTTGCCGTTTTCAGTTAGGCACGGTTCTAGATTCAAAATTTCACCCCTAGTCGAGTGGTGAAATCGGTTTCTTTTTTGGACCGCTAGTGACGTCACAATTGCTAATGAAGTCAACTGCTAATGTACTCAATCATGAGAATTTCGAATCTGTTTTCTATTCCTCCTGGAAAGTAGCTCAAATGCAGTTGTGCCATGTTGCTCTGACAACGACGATATGCGAAACGAGATACTGGAAAGATATTGGAGATATTGGAGATAACGAAATATTTTTTATCATTTCTGAAAAGGAATGGCTGGGGCATTGATGAAGCCTTGTAAACCATGAGAAATTGACTTTTCACTTTAACTACCAATTGAATGTAAAATTTCGGTCCAACTTTGGATTACAAGCCATATGTTTTATAGTACTGAATTATCATGCTGTATTATGAAACTAAGCGTAATCCGACGACGGTCACCTACTGGAGTGTCTCTCATTTCTTCTCCGGTTAACTGGGTAATCGTGCCGCTTTCCGTGTTTATTTTAAAACGTTTCACAGTGGTCCTAACATTTTTATAAATTCCAATAAAAACATTATAACTTTTCAGTATTGCAAAAACGTCACCACTGGATGTTGATAAAACGATATGTTCTTCGGTTGGTATAGACACATACGTATCCCTTGCTTCTCTTATTTTTAATAAATTATTAACAGGAAAAGTGTACATTTGAAGTTTAAATATCCGGTGCGGATTCCAAAGGGAAATTAGCCGAATAGATTCAAGGTATTCCATTCCACATCCCTTTCCATCAGGGGAAGGAAGCATCATAGGAAGAGCCATGGAACTGGCAGGAGGAGACCTGGACCTGGCGCGAAGAGTATGTTCTTCAGAAGGAGTTGAATGCTCGAAAAAATCAGTTCTACCACGAGAAACGCCAGGAATAGGTGCGCCATTGGGCAAGCAGTCAAACTGTGAACTTAATTCTGCAACAAGGAAGAGAGGATTACAAGTTTTTTAAGTACTTCGACGAGAGCGAGTGGAACATTGGGTTGGTGGCCAAAGGAGAGAAGAGAGAAAAGGAAGTAGGAGGGTGTGGTGGAAAGAGTGGGGGGAAGCAACATAAAACAATTTCGACAGGACTAGCAGAACCTTTTTTTCGAATTTTTTCATAAGATTTTCGGAAACTTTTAGGTGCAAAATAGAAAAAGTCAAGTACAATTATATTGGAAAACACAGTTTGAAATGAAATATTGGGAATTATTACGACCTACAGCGGCTTTTCTTAGAACTAAAGAGCCGTGATCAGTCGTCGATTCGGCATTTTTTAATTGCTGTAATCGACGATACAGGCCACAGCGCTTCTTAGCATTTCAGTTACCGATAGTGTGATAAATGATCGCACTATTAGTAAAACTCGAGATTCATACTTCTAAAAAATCCAATATCAATAGCAAACAATTGGGATTTGAGAAAATGTATTCAAATGTACTGATTAGGAATGTAGAAACATTGCGCATTGCAAATATAGTCAGACAAATTGCCATTTGCGAAAATCTGAAGAATATTTTTTCTAATTATAGATATATTATCATACTATTGCATTTACCAATAGCATCCAGGGTAATTACCAAGGTGAAGACCAGATTGTAAACGACCATCATTGTTTCCGAGTGGAAGAAGAAAGGATTGATTTCTGATTGAAGAATTTCGTTAACAGTGTAAGGAAGGAAAATTCCACGGCTTCGTTTTAAGTGATAAAATCTATTCTTTAATCGTTATCTCACAGATTACGCAACAGATAAACTTCCTTTTTCAGATATTTGCATTTCATTAGAGTCAGTTCCAAGGATAAATATTGAATTATTAGATTCGTTCAAGTTGAGGTCAAAATTCGACAAAAACCGGGTCTAAAAAAATGTCTAGCGCTTTTTGTAACACAGTTATTTCGTTTCAAAGTCATCATCAATATCCAATGCGTATTATAAAGGGAAATGAGCCGAATAGATTCAAGGTATTCCATTCCACATCCCTTTTCATCGGGACAGGGAAGCATTATAGGAAGAGCCATGGAACTAGCAGGCGGCGAGTGAGACTTGAGGTCTGGTTGTCTAGGTGAGAATCGGCAGGGGCAAGAGGCCTCTCAGATGAGTGATTTGCAGGAGGGGGAGACCTAGACCTGGCATGAAGAGAAGGCTCGGCAGGAGGCAGTAAACTTAGTTCTAAAACGGGAAAGAAAAAATCTTAACGTATTTCCACGGGTTTCAACAAATCCAGAAGTTTTTGCTATACAAAAAAAAATTGTAAATGTATCAGAAAATTTCGAAGACATCTTGAACGAGTTTATGACGTTATAAACAAATCAGTGAGAAGGCAGAATTTTGCATGATTGGTACTGTTTCGCTCATTGAGTCGAGGGTTTTCAAATGAAATATGATGGAAAACTAATGCTGTATTGTGACTAATCAGAAATGAAGTCTATGTTTTACGAATACGCTCAATTTTTGTTCACGGAATCGACAGAGAATATCTTTTTAATGACACTTTGCTATAATTTTTTTTTTTGGTTGATGGAAAATTATTAAATAATTTAGGAATACCAATTCAGAACGTATCATAGAGAAAAATCAGCCTAGAAAACTCTGTGTTGACTTCGTGAACAACAATTAAGTCTATCTATTGAAAAATATCCAAATAATCATTTTCCTAAAATGAACCATTTTCCTAAAATGTACCATTTTCCCTCCTCAAATTTTCCTCAAGCTCCTCAATTCTTATGAATTTTCAATCTGAGTCTCACAGTGTTATCAGAATGACACTCTTGGTCGATACCGTGGAAAAATAGAATGTTTTTCCGAAAAGCAGAACTCTGTATTTATTCATAAGATTTATTCAAACAGAATTCAGGGTTAAAGAAGGTATTACATTCGTCGAAAATTTCGCAATTTAGTTTTTCAATAGATCGTTCCGTTTCGGGAGTTCCTGAAATTGAAAAACAAGTTTTTGCGATGGCGTGGCGATGGCGTCTTTTTTTCTGTTTCTCTGTCAGGTGATCCTTTATATACTAATCCTTATCTGACTTGAAATTCTAAATTTGATCCTCGGCAGACATAATATTGACTTCACACTAATAATAATGAATGAAGGTACGTAAGCTGTCATGACGGATTCCATTGCATATGAAATTTGCTGCATGTAAAATTAATTGAAAAAATTGATAAAGATGAAAATCTTTGAATGGAGATAGGTTTGAATATTCTATCTCATCTAGAATAAATCTAAAAATATGGGACAAAGCACATGTTGAAGATGAAGATTTTTCCTATTCTAGTACAGAGTTTTAAAATTCTCAGCCGATTAGCAATTATTTTCTCAAAAGTGAAATGTCAAAAAGTACCATTATCCTACGATGATTTCCGAATACTCGACTTTGAATGCCTGCTGTTTCCCGAAAATAGATTTTTAAATGTCTGCAAAAAATTTATGAATTTCTTTGATCCATTCAGTGCACAATGATACGTCTGAAGTGTCGGAAATAATCATTTGCAATGAAGTTAGTACTACAACACCTCCCTAGGGATCGCGGGACCTTGTAGCAAATAGGTGAACCTGAGGGACAATATCGCGAGGTGTGGCTACTCTGGGGAACTGACGGACTCTGGTCGGTGAGACTCAAACTAAGAAGCGGTCCTTCCAGGGGGTAATGGCAAAGCCCACTGGAATATCGAGAGCGCAAGTTCTCATGCTCCCAAGCTAAGATGTGATCGCCGTGTCAAGAGCTGAATGGTGCCAGGGTTAACAAATCCTTCGACATCCCGGCCTGCCCCCCCCCCCCTCCACCGTAGCAGAGGTGGACAGGCAGGGGTATGAAGGAGTTGCTTTAATTGGGACTTTGGGGCACCAGGTCGAATCCCTTAGAATATAGACCCGCGTGGGTCTATATTCAAAGCGTGGCTTCATGGGGGGTGTTTCTTATTTCCCTAACTTCTCGTGAGGCAGAAATGTTACCCAACTAATCAAAAATACAAAACACAAACGATGAAGAATCCGCTTCGGGTCTCTCTCCCAAACTACCGCCAAAGATGAGAGGCTCCGCGAGGTATAACCCAGCAGAGGCGGTCAGAAATAGTGAAGATGGTGGAGACAATAATGTCGAAGCCGTGCAAGTGCAACTCACGGAACTCTGCGTAAGGAAAAGGCGCGGTTGTGGAGCACAAAAAAAGAGAAGTCAGGAGCAGGAATTCATGACAGTAAGAGAGGGAAAGGGATAGGGATCACACTTGAGCGACACACTACTGTCTTTCAAGCGGAGGTCCTGGCCGTCCTTCGCTGTGCTGAAACACTAATAGATGAAAACGGTACTGACAGACAGTTCACGATCTGCTCGGACAGTCAAGCGACACTAACTGCAATAGGGAAACCAGACATAACATCAGAATCGGTTTGGGAATGCAAGAAGGCATTAAACCAATTTGCAGAAAGAAACAAAGTTGCTCTCATATGGGTCCCTGGTCACACATGGATCAAGGGCAAAGAAAACGCGGATCAGTTGGCGAAGAGCGGGATGGCCATTATTAACTGGATCCGAGCAAAACACAGGGAATATCGGGAACAAGCCAAAGGTTGCCCTCAGGCGAAATCCATCCTGCAGTATACCTATGGGATGGACAGAGCCAAGGTGTTTGGTTTCGGCTCGTCTCCAATAGCGGGCGCCACTTGAGGGCCGTCGAGGTCCCTCTCGGGGACTGTTGCGCGTCTACTCCTCCCAGTTACTCTTGCTGCTTCGCCCCGAACGGACGTGTGTCGGCGCGTATGTGGCTACGCCTTAGCCATCGGCCGTGCAGTTCAGTGCAGCTACTCATCGTGTGTCGTCCAACGTGGACGTGTAATTCTGTGGTGCAGTGTAACGTTTAGTGTGGTTCAAGCAATAAAAGAGGTATCTCAACGACTAGTGTTTCTGTGCTCTCCAGTGAACCCCTCCCTCGAGCATAACTAAACATGGTCCTTCGAGCTGGATTCGGCTACTACAGGGAGGTGATCGTGGCTTCGAGAGCAGAAAAGGCCAGCCGACATTGGAAGCGGAGACCAGGAGTCACCAAGTTTCGTCAACGAGAATCGAGCCCGCAGCTTTCGGACTACAAGCCCGGCGCGCTGCCGCCTTAGCAACTCGGCCAGCTGACATTGGCAGCGGAGACCAGGAGTCATCAAGCGTAAATCGACGGCAGCCTTCGCTAAAAGTCAACAAATGACACAACTCAAATGAATCGAGTAATTTTATATTTATATTCCTAACTGACTCTCATAGAATTAGAATATGTCAGAAGATTAATTTTAGCCCCCAACCTGTGAGGTGACGACTATAGGATATAGTATGCAATCAACAGTGAAGCACTAGAATATTCCTCTGTTACAATATTAACGACTTTCTGTTTCGAAAACTTAATCATTTTTCCCTCTACTTGGAGAAAATGAGTGTCGTCCCATTTAACAATTTTTCTGAACATTGTAAACTCTTCCTGCTTACCTGATGAAATAAGAAATGACTGCAAGATATTTGAGGAATCTTAATCTATAGATGTTATTTAGGTGCACAAGGAAGTTCTCACTGTTTTTTTTTTCATATGAAAATGCACCTTTAGTGTGAAAAACTTGTTGCAAATCAATCATTCAAAGTACTGCCCATCGTTAGCTACAACTTTTTCCCATTTTTCTGGTAGAGCTCGAATACCGTTACGGTAAAAGTGTTCATCTTTCGGGGCTATCCATGAATCAAGCCATTTTTGAATGTCTTTATATGAGTGGAACTGCTCATCAACCAGACCATGTGTCGTCGACCGAAAAAAGTAATAATCGGACGGCGCAATATCTGGGGAATACAGCAAGTGGGGTAGAACTTCGCATTTGAGCGTTTCCAGGTAGGTTTTAACGGGTTTGGCAACGTGGGGCTGAGCGTTGTCAAGCTGTAGAATCACTTTTTCATGCCTCTGCTCATATTGTAGCCGTTTTTGACGCAGCGCTCGGCTCAATCGCATCAATTTGATTCGATACTGTTTCCCAGCAATGGTTTTGTTCGGTTCCAACAGCCCATGACTTTCTTCTCTTTGGGTTACAGTCATAAATCTATTTTTTATCACCCGTCACGATTCTATGAAGTAATCCCTTCATTTTTTGCCGCTGAAGCAGTTGCTCAAGGGCGGAAAAACGAAGCTTAACGTCCCTTTGCTTCAAATCATAAGGAACCTTGTTTTTAAATCATTCCCAACGCATGCAATCGCTTAAAAATGGCTTGGCGGGTAACTCTCAATGCTGAAGCAAGGTCTTCTTGCATTTGACAAGAAGAAACATCTTAAAATAAATGGATAAGAAAATGAAGAAAAAAAAAATCTCGACATCAAACATCTCCTTAGTGTTATATCGCTTAGAGCAGCATGTCCGTAAAATTTATGGAGCTCTCGATGCACTTCAGCCGCCGTTTTCTCCGAATGAAAGGAGAAAATCGACACTTTGCGCAAATGACCATTGTTTGGCACAAAATCAAACATTTTCACCCACCCGAAAGTATGATGCCAAAACAAAGGTCACTGATGTGTCACAACAGTTTGTTTACAATATGTCTTAGCTTGATTTATGACGTTTTGTAATGCAGAAGTCGATAACATCTGGAGTTTTTCTAGTGTCAATAGGCCAGTAAGTTGATTGGCCAATGGATACATTCCGCAATTTCTTAATTTCCATCGCTTTGAGAAGTTCTCTTCCTCTGGGGTGATGAGTATTGACCCCTATTGATGGTGCTTGGCGTTAAAATCACCACCAGCAATGAAACGAGTACCAAGTGCATAAACAAATTCCACGTATTGCTCTTTTTTCACGGTGTGCATAGGTGAACTGTAAATCGCTGAGAAAGTGATTGGTCCTCTCCAATTCAGAACAACTACACTTGTTGCTTGAATACGCTCTTCATCAAATTTGGGCAATTCACAATGTTTTATTGAGGCTTTAATTATAATTGCGGTCCCTCTATGGGCAGAGCCATCAGGATGCTTTGTATCGTATACTGAGAATCTGGGAGATTTCAGATTAAATTTTGTTGTGTAGTGTGTCTCGGAGATAAGAACAATGTCCAAATTCTGTTCGTATATGAAAGTTTGCGACACTTGACTATGATTAGCCAAGCCATTAGCATTCCAAATAGCAATTTGAGCATATTTAAAATAATTTCATTTTTATTAACGAGCATGGTTAATAGATTCAACTTTGCATCCATTCTTTTCGTGAGCTCAATCATCATTTCTTCTAGTTTATTATTCTGAGGCGATGTTTGATTTGTTATAGGATTTTCAGATTCATGCTGTGGATTCATATTATTTCTTATCACCTGAGAATAGGATATATGAGCATTGATTCCTGTGGATTGACTTTGGATATGCTAATGCTGATACTGCAAATTATCTGGTCGTGAAAAAATTCATCTCCGTTCAAGTCGTGATCTTAGAACAGGAAATTTTCTTTTCTGGATTTCTGCGGAGACAGATCACCTTTTGTGATTTGTTGGGTTACTTTTTGTACATAGAACGCATTTGAGATCACTCCGTTCTTTTTTTGCAGTTGAACCTTTGTCCTTATCACAAGTGCTGGTCCAGTTTTTCTTTATGTTCGTACCTATGATATTGATAAATTTCTCTGAAAATAAGGAACTTTGTGATTATTTATTCCATTCTAAGAATCAATCTTATGGTACAACTTTTTATTGTCATAATCGGATCCAATAAAATTTCAATCATTACATTTTTTTTAGAATTCATATTTTTTGGTTGTTAATTCAACTACTTGGTTTATAATTGGACAAAATTATCAAAAGTGCATCATTCTGTGCTTGAGAATTAAACAATTTGGCTAAGAATTAATTTTT
Source organism: Andricus quercusramuli (assembly GCA_932178445.1). Lineage (NCBI taxonomy): Eukaryota > Metazoa > Arthropoda > Insecta > Hymenoptera > Cynipidae > Andricus > Andricus quercusramuli. Next base: position 107,806 of record CAKNXH010063024.1, read on the forward strand.
TTTATTGAGTATATTAACTAATCAATTTTTGTTTAAAAACTGATCTTTTTCCGTTCAGAATTCAACTATCTGTTGGAAAGTTTTGTCTCTTTTTGAAAATTCTGCTATTTTGTTAAAAATTTAGTTATTTTCAGAACATGTACCAATTTTGTTAAAAAGTTATACTTTTTGATTAGAAATTCAACTGATTTGTTGATGATTCTTTTTTAACTTCTCTACTGGCAAATCTTCGTGCGAGCGATTCTGTTTGTTAGATGAAATAATTACCATTTGTTTCAATGTAATTTATTATTGCCTCGTCTTAGCTGAAAAATTGAAGAAAGGTAAAAAAATTCGAAAAATGTGACTTTCTAATTCTATTTTACGAAAAAATTGCTCAAAAACTATAATTTATCCGAAATTTCTCTCAGAATTCATCTATACAATAGACAAAAATAATTAATTTTTTAAATATGACCCCTATTAGTCTTTCTTAATGGACCCTCAAAAATCCCTTCAAGTGAAAAATTATGTTTCGCGAGATTTTTTTGCTAATTATGTTTTTTTTCAGTTTTCTTAATGCAAGTGGTTTCTGATAGATAAAATAACCTAATTAGTATAATAATGCTAGATAGTTGTGTTATAACCATCTTCTTCTAGAGGAATATTACAAAATTGAGGATTTCTATGATTTTTCTAGCTTTTCTTAGAGCTAAAAGTACATGTGAATAATAATTGTGAAAAGAGGCTTTTTGTAACTATTTCAAGGAAAATTTACATCCAACATGATCTATATAGAAAATTTGAAGAATATTTCAAATATCTGTTTCATTTAAGATATTGTAAAAACCTCGAAGTTTGTCCATCGATTTTTGTCATTTCAGACGTCATTACAGTACTTCTTTTTTTCTAGTCAAATATTTTAGTTACAGTTGAGTGATGAATACAGAACTATTGAGCGTATTGTTTGATACAAGATTCTATAAAATTGAGCTTAAAATATTAACTTTTTTTTTGCGAATTCGATAATAAAAATGAAAAGTGCATTTTGACAACAAAAACGTCATTCCCGTAGGTGCGTTGTAGCCCAGTTTTGAGGAGGATAAATAAACAAAAAACATTCCTTTACTTGGTCAGCGGTGTTTTCTTCCATGAGTAGGTGACTTTTTATGATTAAAATCAGTTATTTTCGATGAATATTAAAAAAGGCTAAACTTCACATTCTTCTCGCATCATTTACGTACGTTAGTTAGTATGTGATACGATGTGATAGATTATAATAAATTTCAAACTGTTTTTTCAAAAAAGAGCTTTTTATTGAAATATATTAATAAATTATTAAAGTCGGATTACGTCTCATTGAAAACAAGAATGGATCAATTTTAAATTCTGTATTGTGTTCAAGTAAAGAGAGGAATTTTTAACTAAAATGTAGTAAAAAAATGTAGTACTTGATATTCAAAAAAAAAAAATAAATCTTTGATCAGAAACAATTGAATTTAACAAAAAAGGTATCCTTCAACATTCGTGGAATGTTCAACTCAAAAAGATTTTTCAGTCAAGGGACAGAAAAAATTGCAAACAAGCTGTTGAATTTTCAAGCAAGAGAAGAATCCACTTACAAACTTCGGAACATTTTGGAAACGAATGCTAGTGCCACTTCTTTCAAACACATTTAATCATCTCAGAAATTCTCCAAAATTAAATTACACATTTTTGTAAGAAAAATATTAATTTTCATATTGTTTGAAGATCTGCTCGGTGGGTTCCTGTCACCACTACGCAGCGCGTCCTCGGGTTGCGGATAGAGGAATGGCCCGTTAGGCTGAACAGCCCCTTAGGTCAGCTGCGAATACAAGGATAAGCAGCCGCGGACTTCAAGAAACCTGCTGGCCGGGCGATTTCGCGTCAATTTCGAAGAATAACTATACTTATCACTTTGGGGGAGCTGAGGGGCGCACACTGGTGACCGGTTTTCTTATTAATAAACGAATTTCGCAAGCGGCTATCGACATGCAATTCATTAACGATCGGTTACCATACATTGTACTGAAGGGTATTTTCAGAAAACAGGTATTAATGAATGTGCACTGCCCCACCGAGGACAAAGACGAAGACACTAAAGATCTCTTTTACGAAACAATCGAGCAGGTTTTTGACAAGTTCTCAACTTTTGACGCAAAAATAGTATTGGAAGATTTCAACGCGAAAATTGGAAAAGAACCGATGTATAGGTCTACAATAGGATCAGAAAGTTTACATGACGTCAGTAACGACAATGGAACTAGAATAATAAACTTTGCAGCTTCAAAGAACCTCGTTGTCAAAAGCACATATTTCAAGCATAAAAATATACATAAGGCCACCTGGAGATCACCAGATGAGAACACTCACAATCAGATTGATCACGTTCTAATTGACAGAAGGCGTCATACAAACATTCTCGATATAAAATCGTATATGGGAGCGGATTTAAATTCAGACCATTTTCTCGTGATAGTAAAAATATGATCTAGGCTAGCGATAACTACGAAAACAAGCCGCACAGAGCCAACAGTTCGTTTCAATATAGATAAGTTCAAAACAGCAACAGAAACATTAAATTATCTAGTTGAGATTTCTAACAGCTTTGACGCTCTCCAAGAACAGAAAGACAATAACAATAATTGCGAGGAAGGTCCGGAAACCCTGTGGAGCAATATAAAAAAGGCGGTAAAGACAGCCGCGAAACTTACGATAGGTTTAAAGAAAGTAACAAAAAGCAAACCATGGTTTGACGAAGAGTGCAAACTCGGGTCTGGAAAACGTCGGAAGGCCAGACTAATTAGTTTACAAAATGAGTGCGATCAAACACATAGGAAGTATCTCGAGATTAGTAAAAGTACAAATAGGCTCTATAGATCCAAGAAAAAGGAGTGGGAAAAGAATAAAATACTATCAATAGAAACGCATAATAAACAGAATAACCCGCGCGAGATGTACAGGGGAATCAATTTTATAAGGAAAGGCTTTCAAAGCAGAACGGAAGTAATGAGGGACGAGAATGGCAATCTAGTAGCCGATGCGACAGAGAGACTGAATTTATAGAAAGACTATTTCGATAAACTATTAAATGTACGCGAAGCCACTGTTGAAGGTAATCTCGGCGAAATCCACACTGCTGATCTATTAATTGATGATCCTGCTGATATAGAAATAGAAATGGCTATAAAGAAGTTGAAAGATAACAAAGCCGCGAGCATCGACGACCTACCGTCAGAACTGATAAAAAATGGAGGCCCTTGCCTCACAAGACAAATTATTAAATTAATACGCACAGTTCGGAAAACAGAACGCATGCCAGAGGAATGGAATACCTCTATCATTATTCCCATCTTTAAAAAAGGCGATAAAACTGACTGTAACATTCATCGGGGAATTTCACTTGTACCTTCGGGCTACAAGATCCTGTCTCATGTTATCCTACGTAGACTGACTCCTTTTGCCGAGGAAATCATCGGGGATTACCAGTGTGGATTCCGCCGAAACCGATCTTCAAGCGATCAAATGTATACAATTAGGCAACTGCTAGAAAAAAAATGGGAATTTAAAGAAGGAGTGCATCAGCTATTCATCGATTTCCAAAAAGCTTACGAGTCTATTATACGCGCACGAATTTACTGGATCCTAGAGTTCTTGGGTGTACCAAGAAAATTGGTTAGACTTATCGAAATTTGCTTAAGCGGCAGTAGGGGTAGAATCCGCGTAAACCGTAATTTATCTGAAGAGTTTTCGATCCGCGATGGCCTGAAACAGGGCGATGCACTTTCGTGCGTCCTTTTTAACTTAATTTTAGAATACGTCGTTAGGTGAGTGCAGGCGAATCCGACTGGTGCTACCCTCAATGGGATAATACAAATTCTTGGATATGCGGATGATCTCGACATACTAGGGGATGATAAAGAAACGGTAGCTAAAAATGCAGAAATCTTGATCACAAAAGCCAAAGATATTGGCTTGAAAGTTAGCGAATCGAAGACAAAATATATGACCGTCGTCAGATCCGAACAAAGTAATCAAGACGGGGATCTTATGGCCGGAAATATGAAATTCGAAAGGGTTAGCGAGTTTAAATACCTCGGGTCTATTATAACTAGCGAAAATAAGATTACAACGGAAATCAACGCGCGGCTGCACGCTGGCAATGGGAGCTTTTATGTAGAAAACACACTATCAAAATCGTGATTGCTATCTAGAAACATCATAGTAACAATCTACAAAACAATAATGATGCCGGTCGTCATGTACGGGTGCGAAACGTGGACTCTGACGAAAGGAGAGGAGAATAGGTTTAGAGTTTTTGAGGTTAAAGTACTTGGAAAAATCTATGGTCCAAAAAGGGACAAAGAGACCGGCGAATGGAGAAAACTGCATAATGATGAGCTGCATGCTCTCTACGGGTCAACAAATATTAATAGAGTAATGAAAGCGCGTAAAATAAGATGGGCGGGGCATGTAGCAAGAATGGGAAATGAAAGAACAGTGGCGCAAGTTTTAAGAGGGAGACCGATTGGTAAGAGACCCTTAGGCAGACCGAGAAACAGATGGGAGAAAAATGTAAGGGATG
>CAKNXH010063024.1:112400-173559 GCA_932178445.1 Andricus quercusramuli
AAACTTTTAATATTTTGATTTATGAAGAGAAAAAATCATATTTTGCATTCGCGAATAGAGAATTCGGCAAAGAGCGATCAACATTTAATCGTTTGAAGCATACAGTTTTCGATAAAGATAACTAAGAAACACTGATTATTAAAAAAAGTCCTAAATATATGTCTAATTATTATGATACATAAGTAGAAAAGAAATGACATCGATAATAATAATTGTTCATCATCAAAGAGTTTACATAGTACTCAACATTCATTATGTATGATAAATGTTCCGACGTACTTATCATGGAAAATGATAATAATTCATTCCTTACTCACCAATGAAATTAAGAATAACATCCAATGATAAAACCAGAGTAGAAAGGATCCTCATTTTTTCAAAATGAAGGCAAAACTTATTAACGCGAAATTTTAAAAATAGCGAAAATAATGAATTATTAAATGTTTCGTGTACACATACTATGCTGAGATATCTCTGGTCCTTCCCTTTCCGACCATTAGTCACTTATCTGGATTATTTTGTAAGGCTTGGTGAGGTGACGAATTTGGATTAGTATCATCTTATCAATCCAGTGGAAGTTAAACACTCACACGTATTTAATTATTTCACCTTGAGATGCTTAGATTATTTATGCTGAGAGGTTAACTGATCTCATCTTATTATTCTTGTCTTTGGCTTGATTTTGGGTTAATTTGGTTTCTCATTATCAGCCACGGACCAAATCAATAATCTTCTTGAATAATGCAGAAGAATAACTTTTCACCAAGAAAATCAATTCTTTACAGAATATGAATTAAAAAAAAATGCGTGACTTTCCAAGCAAATAGTTGAATATGGACTGGAAAAGGATAAGTTTTGTAAGGAAAGTTCAGTAGTTAAATTCCAGTTGAAAAAAAGTAGTTCTCAAGAAAAGGGGAATAAATTATCCACCAGTTGAATTCAATGAAAAAAATAAGAAAGGATCATCAACCAATGAATTGTTGAATTTTCAAACCAAGAAGAGCAGTTATCTACAAAACACTTGAATCTTGAACACAAAAATATAAATATTGGATATCAAAATATAATAGATAATCATAGAGTTCCTTATTTTCAAAAAAAAAATTATTAATAGCATAGGTTCATTGATTCCTTCGAGGCATTTGTTTAATGGCTTCTACTGACTCTTGCAGTCAGCCGCGTTGCTTTGGGCTAACTCCCCAATGCAACGAATTATGCGGTTACGACACAAGTATCGCGCAGTGCCACTCACAATAGGCCTCTCTCGGATGGAGGCCATGGTTCAGTTGGGAGTGGCAATAGGAACGAACCGAGGCGACGACCAGGCAATGACCCCGGACAAACGCGAGAACATCGATTTAAATGGTCGGACCAACTCAGGAGGGACCTTCTTACCTGTTGGCAAAGAAGCTCACCGGCGCGGAGAGGATTCAGGTATCCTATTTGCGAAAATGAAGCTCTTTATCAACAGGAAGAGGAGCAACATCCTCCAGCGAACATTCCACCCGTTCCAGCAAGACCACCTTTACAGATAGCCGACAATGCCAGCGTCAGGCTCATTTCATCGCGAACCGGATGCAAAAGGCTGTTTCTCCTGGGATCACTCCATCTGGTCCGTCAACACTGTTCCTCTTAAATTCTACAAAGATTGGTAGCTCTAAAAAAGTATCCAGAGGTGAAACCTTCATCTCCAACTGTCTTGTCTGCCGCGTAAGGTCATCCGCGGCTAGAGACCTGACTCCAAGGAACAGTGTTGCCCGATGTTATCACGCGTAAATTTCCCGCTCTTGCTTACATTCTAGGACAGAAGGAGCAGAAGCGGATGACGTACACGTTCCAGTAGCTTTGGGATTGGTTTCTTTAAGGAACCATGATCGACGGTTCCGGAGCCTACAACTTCTCTAAATAAATCTTCATTAATGAAAAAGGATATCCAAAGAGGTTGAGGATAAACTAAAGTTATTTTAAGTTATTTAAAGTATTTACAACCAGTGTGGGTCCACCACACCCACGACGGGCCAACAGCACGCAGTATTCCTGAACGGTCATCCATCCAAGTACTAACCGCGCCCAACGCTGCTTAACTTCAGTGATCTTACGAGAACTGGTGTTTTCAGCGTGGTATTGCCGTTGGCGAAACCGATTTCAAAACGAAGAAAAATATTTTCATCCTTAATTGAAAGCAATTTTTGAGCATGAATGAAGGGGATCTTGAAGAAACATATTTCAGGGTGAAAATTGCTCATTTAACTAGAGTTATGTTAGGCTTCAGGAAATTAATTCAATCTACTCTATTTTCTAGGGATTATAAATGATTTTTGCGGGACATACTCTGAAGCGATTTTTAAAATCCTCAACTCTAAAATTTTGAACTCCGCTGGCCAGAAGAATTGAAGATGATTGGCAACGTAAAGGACAGAGTAGAAACGACCCTCATTTTTCCAAGTAGAGGAAAAACTGATTGAATTTTTAATATAGAATGTCGTTAATATTGCAACAGAGGAATTTTGCAGTCCTTCACTGTATATTATATAATACATCCTATAGTCTTTATCTCACAGATTAGACGCTAAAATTAATCGCCTGACATATTTAAATTTTATAAGAGTCATTATTGAGGATGAATATAACGTGACTTGAATCGTTTAAATTGTGTCACTTGTTGACTTTACATCTGAAGAAACGGCTATAAATAAGGAATTATCATTCGCATACGAGGCAATGAAAAAAGATGATAGTTTACATTAATCAGCGAATTAATCGCTGAATTGTCGACTATGCACACTTTATTCATCAGGAACGTCAAATAGGAAAAATTGCCATTTTTTCATCATATTTGTTCATTTATAAGAAAATTGAAAGCCTTATTCGAAAATCAGGTTTGATAACTCTCTTCGATATTTCATCAGCTTGTTTTTATATTTTTTCCCCCAATCGGTCAATATTTCTGGGCTGTAACGTAATTTCGAACCAAAAAAATCATTTTCTGTTGAGTACCTTTGGAACGCAGGCACGCAAGACAGTTCGACGGAAACTAAAGATGCACATGACAGTGATACTGCGCATCATTCTGCACATTAAAGTGACATGGCATTTTTGGCTGCGCATCAAAGTTCAATTGCGCATGTATATGCGCAGTAAAACACAATGAACTTGCAGCTGCGCAGTGAGGTACATGGCACTTACGTATGTGCAGTTGTTACATGCACTTTAAAAAATAGTATTAAATTTAAAATGCCAATCTACATGATAATTAATATCTCAAGCATATGAAATCGCTACTTAGGTATATTAGTAGTAATTTTTAATTCATAATAATAAAACGTGATACCTCCTTACAATTAATTGAAAATAAAATTAGATTTCAAGTCGAAATGTTCAATTACGTAAATAAGTTACAGCCCTAACCTACAATCAAGTGTACTCACATTGAATTCCTACCATTCAAGGCAAATTTTGGAAAGATTTCCACAACGTACGTTGCACTTCAACCATGAAAAGCAATTCAATCAACGAATTCTAGATTATTACTTCAATAGCGAATATTTGATAAGAATTAAAAAAGTTTTTTCGAGTTTTCAAACACGCCGCTATACCGACCTGTCTATTATATTAAATATAAAGTGAGCAGCTATTCATATTTCGATGTATAATAAATTTCAACACCCGTGCGTGCAAATGACTTCATACACATTTGTATATTAACTTGTGTATTAACATCCAAATATTTCAGCAATGTATTGAAAATAGTAGAATTGAAATTCCATTATGCCATTTTATTCCGTATGAGTCACTTGTAAACTATCATGATTTCCAGGATATTGAATCGCTGCCAAGTAAATAAAAATACGAGTATGTGTTTCAGATGTAAATTATACTTGAATACCAACATAAATTATGGAATCAAAGCTTGAGAAGTAGTTTTGAAAGATATATTATTTTTTAGTTCAGATATTTTTCTTAAGGATGTAGATAATTTTCAAAGTTTTGAGTTTTATATGATATTATTTAATATTATTCAACTTTCTAAAGTTTACAGGTTTTGATGAAAGCTCTGGGTACTTAAGTAAGAAGAGTCAATGGTGTTCCCTCCTCACGCTTTGCTGACTTTCCTCTGCCAAAAAATGAAGACGCATAACGTCTCTGTCCATATGGTATTTACACTTCAATCGCCCATTTTGGTTGCTGAAACTCTGCTTCTGCATCTTATTAAATTAGCCATCTGCCTCTGGAGAATGTAGTCGTACTGGATCATCATCTGGTGGAGCAAGAACATAATTTGCTGCTGCTTCATCGTGTGATGTAGCTCCCTTCAACTGATGTTCATTATCGACGTTTATACACGCCAAACGAACCTGCCTTTCAATCCATATTGCTCGCTCTCCTGAGATGAGAAAAATAACCCTCATATCCTTCACCTTAGCCATAAGTGTTCTCGCTACAACTTCCTGTTTTTTAAGGTAGTTTGCAGCAAACCTCGTCCTAAAATTATATCCCTTCCCTCTTGTAGTTTCATACTTCACACTTACATGACAGAGACGCACAAGTTTCTCTTCTATTGTAGTATCCCACCTAATGCTCTCCCACGGTATTTCTTCTGAGGTGGTTAGCTTGAAATTGCTGACGCCAGCCAAAGCATCCTCAGCAAGCACAGTTGATATTCTACTGTTGACCGTTTGCCGCAGATGTTTTTTCTGGCCAGCTGTTTAATTACTGAGATTTGCATGACCATCTTGCAGCTGACCATCTTGACTGGCCGGCATGCTCTGGCCCCCAGCGGTGGCTCCAGGGGCGCTCCGCTGATCTTCAAGGAGCGGTCAACCTTTCAAAATGAAGAAGATACTCTTCATGTCATAGCTTACAGAGTCATGAAAGAAAAGCACAAGCCTTAACGTAATGCCAACGCTAGAACACCTTCATCAGGGATAATTGCTAATTTCTAATCTTCCATTCTGGCTCTAAAAGTTCGTCCTCCTGAGGGGTGTGACTCAACCTTTTGGGTTCATAACTCTTCTTCCAAAATCTCATCAATGCGAATATTAAGTTAGTCATTAAGTATGAAGTATGAAGTGTAGCCTGAACATTTATTTTTCCACATGAACCTTATTTGTCTTACTATGCGAGGGATGTATCAATCGGCTCACTGGCATTGCAGCTGTAAAATTGATTGCGTATTTCTATTTCCAAGAGAGGGTTGATGGCGTAGAATTTTTCTTTAACGATCATCATCTGCCAACATTATGACTATGATCAATGATATTTTATAACGAAGCTTGTCCGCAATAACATGTTCAATTATTGAGAATTTTATCTATACTGGCAGGAGCAATGATGAACCTGGCAGGCGTCGAGTGAGACTTGAGCCGACGGTGAGATTCGGCAGAAGCAAGAGGCCCCTCAGTTGAATGATTCGTAGGATGTGGAGACCTACACCTGGCACGAGGAGAAGGCGTGGCAAAAGGAGATGAATTCTCAGAAAAGTAAGGTCAGCCACGAGGAACACCAGGAATAGGTGCGTCATTTGGTAAGCAATCAAACTGTAAACTTAATTCTGCAACAAGGAAGAGAGATTACAACTTTTTTAAGTACGTCGATAAGAACGAGTAGGGCGAATGATAAAATCAGGGCCAAATGCCATGGTTTTTTAGTCATCCTGCGAACATTGAATTTTTCGCGTAAAGCCGTGTGTAACCCAACGAGTGATGTATGATCTTTTGTTCGAAACCACCATGTTATAAGCCTGTGAAGCCCTTCGAAAAGTTGGGTTTGGACAACACTTCACCAAAATGGTGCGGGAACGTCCTATGAAGTGCATGTTTTTTGATAATGATGATGATCACTTCTCCAAACTGGTGAGAAACTCATAGCGGCCAAATAAAAAAAATTAAATATGCATTTCCCGGAAAAAGCATATATTTTTTATTTTTCTGCTAGGTTTCAGAAAACTTCTAGCGGCCAAAAAAAGTAAATTCAAATATACAGATTCAGTATTTTTTTTAATTTTACCGGAGTCGTTTCATATTGTTAAGATTCTAAGTAACTTCCGGCATCAACGTTAACTAAATTATTCCCAAATTTGACTCAAAAACACTCTTCCGCAGTGTTAAGATGCTGCTCGACGAATGTGTGAAGCTTGTTCCCATTATGAAGGAAGTTTCAACCCTGACTTCGTTGTCATCATCTAGAAACATGCAGTTGGATAAAGTCAACAAATGGAGAAACAAGTGTATGATGTGCCTAAAGACTGTGCGAAAGGAGCTTTGTAGAAGAACCTCATCACTATCCATTGATCAAAAACAGAAGTGCCTAGGTATAATCTAAAAATTAGGATGTCTCAAGGCTCGTTTTGATTTGCTCGGTAAAAAGAAAGTGGTCTTTAGAATAAAAGAACAAAGCTAGATGACATCAGCAATCGAGTCACATGGACTGACGTTGATAAAGCGTTTTATAGCAGAATACAAACATGTGTTGTAACCAACCTAGTCCACAAAGATGTTCTTGCATTCCTGGATGATGCTGAAAGACTATTTATAGCTTGTTTGGGTATGGGGTTTCCGCAAAATTGGCATTTAAAGTTCTCCGGATTTGTCGCCGAATTATTTAGGATTAGCGCTTTGTTGTTTTCTTTAAGTTTCTTCTCCCAGGTCTCCATGTTGTCCTGATAGTTTACGCTATGTAGTAATGGTTGAGTTTGAGTTATTGTTCTTTCCATGCTGGTGTTTTTTTCATTTCGAGGATCGTTCTTTTTAGTTCTTCATCTTTCTTTTGTTTGTATTGGCGCCATTCTTCCTCAATAGCTCCAGCCTCTTCTTGTTGATTGGTTTCTTGTATGGTTGCTTCTTCTGGTCTTAGTCTTTCTTGGTTTTCTCTCACTGTGATGGAGTTGCGCCAGGAAAGGTCTCTTTCGTATTCTATTTGTTGTCTGCGCTTTTTTTTGTTTTTCGATTTTCTCCCTCTCCAGTTCTTTGGCTCTTTGGTTGTATTTTTCTTGTAGTTTTTTGTGAAAATTGTGTCCTTCTTTCGCGTATTCCAGGCTTAACTTAAGGAGTTTGACTTGTAGTTCTGTGCTTTCTTGTAATTTTTCCGGTTTTAGTTTTTGGTTTTCTAATTTTCCATATCCTCCCTCGTAGTCCTTACATGTTATGTAGTGCTTCCAGTTGTCCACTGGCTCCGGTACCCAATCTAGGTCTCCGTCCACGCCTCCTCCCAATTTTTCTTTTTGCTCAAATAGCATTAACTGTTGAAACGTTGCAAACAATTGAAAATTACGTTGACAACCACATTGACAATTAAATCCTCATTTACGACTATGATATACCAATATACGATTGTACACATAAAAATATGTAATCATCTTTTTGTTGTTGCAGAATTAAGTTCCGAATTCGAGTGTTTGCCTAATGGTGAGCCTATTCCTGGTGTTCCTGGTAGCCGACCTTCTCTTTTATCTGACAGTCCTTCTCCAGAAGGAACTCCTCGTCTTGCCAGCCCTGATTCTTCTGCCAGGTTTTCACCTTTTGGAGAGTCCTCTCTTGGTAGCAGGTCCATGTCTCCTACTGTCAGGCGTCCCTCCTCTGACATACTTGGATTCAACCTTGAAGAACTTAGATTTATTATCTAGAAATAAAATTGCTTTGCTTTGTAAATATAATAATATGATTATTCGCAATTATGTATCCACCTTATAAAAACCATTCGAATCTTTTAAAATATCCTATAATCTTACAGGTCCTGTGAAATCCTTCTGTATCTTCCAAAATTCTTTAAAATAGCATGCAAATTTTTTGAATTCTTTGAAATTATTAAAACCATCGGAAATCCCTTCAAATTGTTTAAATATTTCGAAAATGCGTTTAATTCTCTCATAGTACCCTAAAGTAATTCCAAATCTTTGAAATTCCTATAAACTATTGAAATGAATAAAAAAGTTCTAGGAATCTTTTAAAATTTCCTAAAATATTTAAAATCCTTTGATATCTTTTGAAATCCCTTGAAACTTGTTAAAGCTCTTGAAAGTGCCTGCGAAACTTTTACAGTACCCTCATCAAATATTTAAAATCCTCCGAAATTCCAAAGAAGTAAAAGAATGCGGGATAAATTGATAGGAATTTAGGTTGAATTCGAAAAAAATGATTTCAAATCTCTTCAAATCTTAGAAAACCTACGAAAACCCTCACCTCTTTTGAATAAATTCTTTAAAATCCACTAAATTTACAGATTTGTATAACTTTCATAAGTGAAATAAGTCGAAAAAATATTTTTTAAATTACCAATACAATAATAAATTATGTTTGTTATTTAAAGGTTATGTTTTTTTTAACCAGGTACTCAAAGTTTCACCCTGGCGAAATGCAAGACTCCAAGATGTCTGCAAGCCGAGGGCCAAACTTTATTTTTTTTTTAAATTAGGATCGAACAGAAATGTATTTTATTATGACTAATTTTATGCACAATGAGCATGAAAAATATTCAAAATTAAGAAACAGACCTCTAAACTACCTCACTTTTCGGCTCAATTCTAAAAAAAACAAGAAACTTTATTTTTTCAATAACTTTAAAAATAACTATTCTTTTAATGTAAGTGTTTTGCACATTATTTTTTATTTTCAAAAAGCTATTCCATTAAAATAATGTCACATTTTCCCCTTTCCTATTTTCTCTATCACATTTCAAAAGTGGAAGAAAATTTAAACAGTGAAGAATTCTCATAAGCATGAAGTTGCAAGCAATTGAAACAATACTCCCGTACGGCTGTGTACGAAGGGTGGGGATCGTGTGGTACCTCCCGCGTAGGTAGGGCCTAGGCTAGTTCTGTCTAGCGGGACAAGGCTGCGACTGGGCGGTAGTCTTTCCGTTGAGCCAGGCGTCGAGTTGGGCCATACCTTGTGGCAAGTTCTTCTGACTGGCAGGTAGAGGCAGCGTAACGCGCTTAATGTCGCCCTTAATCAAACGCTGCAAGGCAGAGAGGCCGTCAATGGCAAGAGAGACGGAGAGAGAGAGAGACAGAAAAATACAGTGGGGGTCGTGGTCGCCGAGTGCAGCATTTAAAATTTTTGTGTTTGGGGGGCGGATAGGTGGAAAGGTCTAGGAGAGGAGGTAGTTGAGGGAAGCGGGAGAGGACTTCCCTTAGCGGTCTCACCAACCCGGAGAGGAAGGGTTGGTGAGTGATCGCCCGGTGATTAGCTTTTTTTCTGTTTTTAGTCCGCGAAGTTTGCCGTTGTCAAAATGTACCTAAAAAAAAAACCAGAGGAGTACATGACCTAGAAGCTGGAAGAGAGGATCAATTTTCGTTCATTTATTTCACTCCTGAAAAGAGAGAGCATCCGTTCATATTTTCTAGAGAGAGAGAGAGAGAGAAGGCATCAGTTCATGTCTACTAGAAAGAGAGAGAGAGGAGGCACATCATTTATCGAAGTCTAGATTTTTCCAATGCGCTCCGGCTCGAAAATGTTTCGTCGGCGGCGACCAAAGTGAGGGAGGAAACGTCTCCGGCGTCCAGTCCGCGGACAAAGATATTGCGTCGTCGTCATCTGAAGTTTCGGATTCCTCTACAATACGTGAAGGAACCGGAGTTCGAGCCTGGTTCTGCTCGGTTGGGTGAACTGGTGGTAGTTCAACCGGGCGAGCCGGCGAGGTCGAAGCCGCCTCGTCAGCGACACGATGTGTCCCAGAAGAAGGTTGTGCCGGTATCGGGACAATCTCGTGCGGTCCTAGAAGCGGTGCCGAAGGAGGCACTTCCAACGGATTCTCTCAAAAGCGATTTGTCTCTGTCGCTCTAATGTGGCGAGCTGCCGTTCGGCGCGACGACGTTCCCGTTCCTCCACGGGTAACGCTGCCACCTCGGCTTCTAACAGCCGACGCCGACGCGTCCGCTGATTAGGGCGTGTGTTCCTAGCACTCCCTGTCATCAAGGGTGGTATTTGTGCTGGAACTACCAGTACACAGCCCGGACGTACACTGACACCAATGTGGATGAGCGACGGAACGCTCGCGTGCGCCACGGAATTCGTGGAGAACGTTAGCCCTCAAACCGTAAAGCTGCTCTTTCTAGTTCGAGTACCAACCCTGAGGCTGGCTTTCAGGCAAAAGAAAGAGGAACTTAATCCGCAAACGGAGGACCAACCTGCACTACCGCACTTTGTCACTTCACAAGCACAAAAGGCACGGCACTAGAATTTATCGGATGGAAACCGATCACTATCGTGACACTCCTGGAAGATGCTGGCAATGCCCCGTAGATTTAAAATATCGAATTATTGCGTAGTCCACCGAAGAGTTCGAAGAAAAACCGGGGGCCGAGATGATACAAGAGGATTCTTAAACGCAGAAGGAAGTTTTAGAAGGAAAGCAGAAGCCTTGATTTATTTTGGCAGAGTGTTGTTTATTTGAAAATTGTGGCGAAGGCAGAGCGAGGCTACTGCGCTTTCAAATCTCAAAATACAACTGACTTCCGAGTAAGCGATCTCGCTCCTGGTGACCGGGCATGGAGCTCTCTGTGGTGGTGGAAGATGGCTACAGGCCCACCGATTGGCTGTGATCCGGCAATGGACTCGCAACCGAGCAGTGGGGGCCGCCTATCTCGTTCTTACTACCTCCAGCCTCCGCTCGTCGGCACCGAAATTGATGATTATTTGATCATTTTAATTGTAATTTAAAAATATATTTAATCACACTAAAAATCTAAACATTGAAACAGTGACTCAATTCTATCCCAGCTTCACTTTCCAAAAAGAATCGTGAAGCTGGGCCAAATAGAACGGTTGTTTCAGTTTATTTGTTGATAAAAATTATTCACGAATTTTATAATTATTTTAACTTGAAGCTCATCCAGGTTCGGATTTGCCCCTACATTCATCGGAAGGTACTATCAAGTGACTAACCAAAGGTGTTCATTGTTTATAAACTATATAAATATTTCAAAACTGTAAGGACCCCGTGTCTGTTGAAAATGTCCCCCTAAAGCCTTCAATTTATTTTCCTTTCAAAAATCTCCAAGTCTCCGCAGCCGGTGGAGCTCCCCGGCTGTTCGACCCGTGCGCCAGAGTGAAAGGAAGAAACGAGTAGAAAGAGAAGGAGATAGAGTTAAGAGAGTAGATAGCGCGCTTTATGTAGAAGGAGAGGGACTCTGGCGTACGTGTCCCGGGCCTACCGCAAGATTTTCAAGCAGACGAAGGCACTGCCCGTGGCACGTGTTCGGAAGTTGTTTACTCGGCCGGGAAGGTTTTCCGGCACTTAATATGAATAGCTTTACAAGCGGAAAGGTTCTAACACAATTGGATGATTCATTCGGGATGAGCAAATTCGTCGTTTGGAACTTCTAAAGATGCTCAATTTGTCACGTATGTCCTTCAAACAAATTGCCCTTCGGAATTTGAGTGAAAGATTACACGGACAAATTTCCTGCATTTGCCGAGGTTCTCAGTCGAACCATCTGACATACAACAATGAATATCATTAATAATACCAATTTGAACAAAGAGGCATACAGCAACTACTTTAAAGGGAAACTCCCGTTTTTGAAGGGTATTTCAAATACGTATTTTATTCCACAAGAACATTTATTTTTAAAAAAGAAGTAAATCGTTCAAAAAATAATGCCTGCAACTATCTAGCATCACTGTAGGAAAATATAGTTATAAACGAGAGTAATCCCTCTACACAATTGAGTTTGTTAAATTGCATAAGTTATCAACTTTATCTGAGTGAAAGCTGGATACAAAGTTAAGATTTTCAGGAAAAATCAAAACTATTTGGCCTTTATCCATTTTCAACAAAAAATTTGCGTCAATGAGGAAAAAGGATGAAATTCAATTAGGGTTTTATGTTTTTGCCTTCTCTTCAGATAAAAATTGCCATTCTTAACATAAGGAGAAATCAAAAACATAAAACTCTGAATGACTGACGGTAAATAAGAAATTTTAAACTGAAATATTCATTTCTGAAGCTAAGTTTTAGTTCACTTCTCAAATTAGTTTAGATGAATTCATGACATCCTTGAGTTACACGTGCTCTGGAACTTAATGAACTTCAACATTTCGTTTCTTATATTGCACATTATAAATTAACAGTTCTTGTATAACTTTTATGATAAGAATTGAAGTAGGGTTTACAAAGTCTAGAAATCACGAATTTTGCTCTAAATATTTCTCACCTAATATATCATCTACCAGAACTCATAAATATTACCCCTACTACCGGTAGCTCTAAAAAAGCATCCAGAGGCGACTGGTGTCACCTTCAACACTCACGGCCGCTGTGTTAGGGTAACAGCGGCAAAGCCAAACTGCAAACTACATCATGCTTCTAATTTTTTACCCCTACTATTATTATTTTTTTTTTTTGTTTCAAACTTTTTCTCGAGTGAACCCGGTTTTTCGTCATAGCCACGGACTAAGTCAAGTGACTGATGAGATCAGGATGATATAAGTTATTCCAATACGTTGTTTGAAATCATTTACGATGATGTAGGTACAAAATTAGAAGCATGATGTAGTTTGCAGTTTGGCTTTGCCGCTGTTATCCTTACACAGCGGCCGTGAGTGTTGAAGGTGACACCAGTCGCCTGTGGATGTTTTCTTAGAGCTACCATGTATCACGCCATAGGTTCTTAGTCACTTGCTTCCTGATGCTCTGGGAAGTTTCTTACAATGCGACAGGTGTTTAATAAAACCGCCTTTTGAGCTGCCGCCAGTACCCTACTGACTCCTAAATGTTAATAATAAATATTATAGATTAGCAGTTCGAACTCGAAAGTTCATTGCCTCACCAACCCGAGACCGCCACACATCTCTATCCTGTGTATCCTCCATCCAGTTCAAGTAATCATGTCCTAGTTCTTTTAAATCATCCCTTACATTTTTCTCCCATCTGTTTCTCGGTCCGCCCAAGGGTCTCTTACCAATCGGTCTCCCCCTTAGAACTTGCGCCACTATTCTTTCATTTCCCATTCTTGCTACATGCCCCGCCCATCTTATTTTACGCCCTTTCATTACGCTATTAATATTTGCTGACCCGTAGAGAGCATGCAGCTCATCATTATGCAGTTTACTCCATTCGCCGGTCTCTTTGTCCCTTTTTGGACCATAGATTTTTCTAAGTACTTTATTCTCAAAAACTCTAAACCTATTCTCCTCTCCTTTCTTCAGCGCCCACGTTTCGCACCCGTACATGACGATCGGCATTATTATTGTTTTGTAGATTCTAACTTTGATGTTTCTAGATAGTAATCGCGATTTCACTAGTGTGTTTGCTGCATAATAGCACCCATTGCCAGCGTGCAGCCGCGCGTCGATTTCCGTTTTAATATTATTTTTGCTAGTTACAATAGACCCGAGATATTTAAACTCGCTAACCCTTCCGAATTTCATATTTCTGGCCATTAGATCCCCGTCTTGATTACTTTGTTCGGATCTGGCGACGGTCATATATTTTTTCTTCGATTCGCTAACTTCCAAGCCAATATCCTTGGCTTTTGTGATCAAGATTCCTGCATTTTTAGCTACCGTTTCTTTAGCTTCCCCTAGTAAGTCGAGATCATCCGCATATCCAAGAATTTGTACTATCCCATTGAGGGTAGCACCAGTCGGATTCGCCTGCACTTGCCTAACCACGTATTCTAAAACCAAGTTAAAAAGGACGCACGAAAGTGCATCGCCCTGTTTCAGGCCATCGCCGATCGAGAACTCTTCAGATAAACTACCGTTTACGCGTATTCTACCCCTACTGCCACTTAAGCAAATTTCAATAAGTCTAACCAATTTTCTTAGTACACCCAAGAACTCTAGGATCCAGTACGTTCGTGCGCGTATAATAGAGTCGTAAGCTTTTTTGAAATCGATAAATAGCTGATGCACTACTTCTTTAAATTCCCATTTTTTTTCTAGCAGTTTTCTAATTGTAAACATTTGATCGCTTGTAGATCGGTTTTGGCGGAATCCACACTGGTAATCCCCAATTATTTCCTCGACAAAAGGAGTCAGTCTACTTAGGATTACATTAGACAGGATCTTGTAGCACGAAGATACAAGTGAAATTCCCCGATAATTGTTACAGTCAGTTTTATCGCCTTTTTTAAAGATGGGAATAA
Organism: Andricus quercusramuli; assembly: GCA_932178445.1. NCBI lineage: Eukaryota > Metazoa > Arthropoda > Insecta > Hymenoptera > Cynipidae > Andricus > Andricus quercusramuli. The sequence goes on from CAKNXH010063024.1 coordinate 126,487, forward strand.
TGATAGAGGTATTCCATTCCTCTGGCATGCGTTCTGTTTTCCAAACTGCGCGTATCAATTTAATAATATATCTTGTGAGACAAGGGCCTCCATTGTTTATCAGTTCTGACGGTAGGTCGTCGATGCCCGCGGCTTTGTGATTTTTCAACTTCTTTATAGCCATTTTTATTTCTATATCAGCAGGATCATCAATTAATAGATCAGCAGTGTGGATTTCGCCGAGATTACCTTCAACGGGGGCTTCGCGTAAATTTAATAGTTTATCGAAATAGTCTTTCCATAAATTCAGTCTCTCTGTCGCATCGGCTACTATATTGCCATTTTCGTCCCTCATTACTTCCGTTCTACTTTGAAAGCCTTTCCTTATAAAATTGATTCCCCTGTACATCTCGCGCGGGTTATTCTGTTTATGATACGTTTCTATTGCTAGTATTTTATTCTTTTCCCACTCCCTTTTCTTGGATCCATAGAGCCTATTTGTACTTTTACTAATCTCGAGATACTTCTTATGTGTTTGATCGCACTCATTTTGTAAACTAATTAGTCTGGCCTTCCGACGTTTTTCAAACCCGAGTTTGCACTCTTCGTCAAACCATGGTTTGCTTTTTGTTACTTTCTTTAAACCTATCGTAAGTTTCGCGCCTGTCTTTACCGCCTTTTTTATATTGCTCCACAGGGTTTCCGGATCCTCCTCGCAATTATTGTTATCGTCTCTCTGTTCTTCGAGAGCGTCAAAGCTGTTAGAAATCTCAACTTGATAATTTAATGTTAATGTTAATGTTTTCTTAGTTATCGCTAGCCTAGATCTTATTTTTACTATCACGAGAAAATAGTCTGAATTTAAATCCGCTCCCCTATACGATCTTATATCGAGAATGTTTGTATGACGTTTTCTGTCAATTAGAACGTGATATTTTTTGAAAATTGAATAGCGTCTGTTCAAACCATAATATCCTCATTAAATATTTTCTTAGGAAATGAAACAAAACTTTTATTTCCGTTCCTGTAGGAGAATGGCTAGAGCATTGACGAAAGGAGAAAGCCTCGTGAACTACAATACATTATAATACTTCATACTTTAATTACCCGTTACATGTAATATTTCTGTCAGACTTCGGTTCACAAACAATATGTTTCATAGTTGGACATTTTCGTACTGTATTATATAATTCATCGTCACGTGGCGGTGGTCACCTACTGGAGCGTCGTTCATTTCTGTCCGGTTTAACTGGGCAATGGTGCCGCTTTCGATGTTTATTTTAATACGTCTCATACCGTGATTGATCTTCTTATATATGCCAACAAGAGCATTATAACTTTTCAATATTGCTAAGGCGTCACCACCAGATGTCGATAATACAATTTGTTCTTGGGTTGGAATAGGCCCATACGTGTTCACTCCTGTTTTTATTTTAAATAATTTATCAGGAGAGAAAGTGTACCTTCGGAGTTCATATTTCCAGTGCAGATTCCGAAATGAAATTAGCCGAATATATTGAAGGTTTTCTATTCCACATCCCTTTCCATCGGGAGATGGAAGCATTATAGGAAGTGCCGCGGAACTGGCAGGAGGAATGATGGACCTGGCAGGCGGCGATTGAGATCTGAGACGTTGATGAGACTCGGCAGGGGCAAAAGGCCTCTCAGGTGAATGATGTGTAGGAGAAGGAGACCTAGACCTGGCACGAAGAAAATGCTCGGCAGGAGGCAGTAAAGTTAATTCTAGAAAGAGAAATAGAGGATTACATTTTTATATTCTCATGATGAAAAGTTACTGCTTTCGTTTGAAAACTGACTATTATGAATGTCTTAAAATCTCCACGATTCGATACCCCATGAATCCGAAAAAATCGGCAGATTTTTCTGAAGTTGACTAGAGTTCGATGCTATTTTGCAATTGTTCAAATAATTTCTATAAACGAATTCATCGATTGTCCTTTGCTTAACTAATAGGCTCAATTTTTTTCTGAATCAATTTGAAATGTATTTTTGAAATTATTCAACCAATTTTCATAAACCAATATAGAGTTTGGCTATTCCTAAAAGAATTGGCTAATATTTTTTTATGTAATCGACATAGAATTTCTTTCTGCTCATTCTTTGCTATAACATTTTTGAAATTGACAAGAATTATTGATAATTTAAACGCACGAGATGACTGGAGGTTCACTCCTTGGTTGCGTGAAGCACTATATCATAAGTTAATCAAATATTTGGGGTCACTTTAATATTCAGTAACACTGTTTTGCTTACATCACGCACTGGTTCACCCAGCCAACGTCCAAAAATCACTGAGCGAATATTCAACAAAATAGATTTTCTATGAAATCAATTGAGAATTTATTTCCAGAGGCTTTCCGCTACTACACTTGAAAAAATGTACAAGAATTATTAACTGACTGAACGATTTAGGAAAACATAAGCCTATTTGTTGAAAAATATACAAACGTTGCATTGGTTTATGGGAAATATTTAAACGACCTCCAAACAGCATCTATTTTAAACTAATCGTCATAAAACAATGATTTCTCTCACATTTTATACCAAAACTCTCGACTTCAATAAGCTAATCATTGCCAGTCTCGGAAAATGACTTTCCTGCATGAATTAGTTTCTAAGAAGCAAATAATTTTTCGAATTATTTTCACCCGCTAGAAAATATTCACAGACCATTTTAGCACAGATATAAGAGCTTCTTTGATAAATCTGACTGAATCGACCTTTATGCTGAACAAATATTAAATATTTGAACTAAGGTTACCTGTACGATTCGCTTGTTCGTTACTCATCCCAAAACTTGTCAGAAAGTCCCTTGTTTTTGGCGGCGTACCTGATGAAATTTCTGTGGAAAGACAAGAAAGATTCATGCTTTTGTAATGCTGACAATTTTTTAAGAATAGTAACATTGGAATTCCATTATGCCATTTCATTCCGTATGAGTCATTTCCAACCTAACCAGATTCGATTTGTAGTGAATCACTGTTAAGTAAATAAAAGTACAAATATCTGTTTTGTAGGTAAATTATACGCAATTGCGTGAAATTTTCAACTTTATTTGAACAATGATGAAAGGGTACTGTTAAGCTGTGCAATCGGTTGCGACATCGCCATCAACGTAATGTAATTAGAAGTAATCAATTCAGAATGAAAAAATCGATAATTATCCATTTTGTCATCAAAGAGTTTACATAGCATTTAACATTCTCTATGTATAATCAATGTTCCAACGTACTTCTCATGAAAAATGATATCAATGTATTCCTTACTTACCAATAGAATTAAGAATAACGTCCAATGATAACACCAGAGAACAAAGGTTCCTCATTTTTTCGAAATGTGGGCAAAACATATTAACGCAAGGTTTGATAAATCGCGAAACTAATTAATTATTATATGTTTCGTGTATATATAACGTGCTGAGATACGTCTTGTCCCTCTCTCTCCGAACATTAATCACGTATATTGATTATTCTGTAAGGCTTGGTGAGGTGACGAATTTTGATTAGTATCACCTTATCAATTCAATAGAAGTTAAACACTCGCACGTATTTGATTATTTTACCTTGAGATGCTTAGATCATCCATGTTAAGAGTTCAACTAGTATCACCTTATTATTATTGTTCATGCTTCATTTTGGCTAAATTTGGGGTTTCATCATCAGCCACGGACTAAGTCGATATTCTTTTTGAATATTGCAGAAGAATTACTTTTCGCCAAAAAGATTAATTTTTCACAAAATACAAATTTAGAAAAATACCTTACTTTCCAAGCAAATATTTGAATATGGACAGATAAAAGATAAGTTTCGTAACAAAATTTCAGTAGTTAAATTTCAAATATTCAAATCAGCATTCTCCTATATTCTGGAAATCCCTTTAAACAATCTTCATCTTTCAACTCGAAATAACTTTAGTATATCCGTAAGCGATACGAACTCTGAAACTTTTTGAACCACAATATCTTGTTTCGCATATTGCACATACTGTAAATCAAGATTTTTTTATAACTTTCCTAGTTCATAATACCAGTTGATGTTGAGTTAAAAGAATTGAGAAATTAACGAATTTCGTTTAAAATACTTCTTACGTTATATATCATCTCCCAGAGCTCAGTGATCACACCCTTAAAAGTGGACAATCAATGTGGAATTTCAAAAGCTTTCTAAAAGAAGTTAATAAAATAGTCTAGCATAATTTCAGACCACGCTAGCCGTGTAGATGATTTCAGACGGTAGTATCATATTCCACCTAAACTATTCCCGTAGGGGAAAAAAGCAAAAATTTTTATCTGTTTCTGAAAAAATGGCTGGGTCATTGAAGAAAGATTGTAGCCTCAAGAATCATTATACATTAATTTTATACTGTGATTCACCTACCTACTGTAGTATCATTCATTTCTTATTTTGGGTTTGACTGGGTCATCGTGTTGCTCTCCATGTTTATTTGAATACGTTTCATACCTTCATTAATCAGCTTATATATTCCAAGAAGAACATCATAATTCTGCTCCTGCATCTTGTTAAATTAGCCACATGCATCTGGAGGATGTAGCCGTACTGGATCATCATCATGTTGAGCAAAAACATCATTTGCTGCTGCTTCATCGTGTGACGTAGCTCTCTTCAACTGATATTCATTATCGACGTTTATACACGCCAAATAAACCTGCCTTTCAATCTATATTGCTCGTTCTCCTGAGATGAGAAAAAAACCCCTCATATCCTTCACCTCAGCCGTAAGTTTTCTCCCTACAACTTCTTGTATGTTAAGGTACATTGCAGGAAACCTTGTCCTAAACTTGTGTTCCTTTTCTCTCCCATGGTATTTCTTTTGAGGTGGTTAGCTTGAAATTGCTCACACCAGCCGAAGCATCCTCAGAAAGCACAGTTGATATTCCACTGTTTACCGTTTGCCGCAGATATTTTTTCTGGCCAGCTGTTTAATTACCGACATTCGCCTGACCATCTTGCAGCTCACCATCTCGACTGGCCGGCATGCTTCGGCCCCCAGCGGTGGCTCCAGGTGCTCCACGATGATCTTCAAGAAGCGACAAACATTTCAAAATAAAAAAGATACTCTTCGTGTCATAGTCGACAGAGTCATAAGAGAAAAGCACAAGCCTTAATGTAATGCCAACGCGAGAACACCTTCGGCATAGATGAGTGCTAATTTTTAATCTTGCATTCTGGCTCTAAAAGTTGATCCTCCTGAGGGGTATGACTCAAATTTTTGGGCTCTAAACTCTTCTTTCAAATTTTCATCAATGCGAAGATCAAGTTGGACATTAAGTGTGAAGCATAAAGTGTAGCCTAAAAATTTATTTTTCTACAGGAACCTTATTTGTCTTACTATGCGAGGGTTGATAAACTTGTGCGTGATAACATGTTCAATTATTGAGAATTGTATCTATGAGTATCAATTAGGGTGGGTGAAAATTAGCCATTTTTTTAGATCAAGACGATACCATATGGAAAAGTTGCATCGCGGAATCTGAGACTTCAGTTTAAAAAAAACTGTTGGTTTATAGTACAGCCAAGCGAAGCGATCATAAAGGTAATATAAAATTCTTATACTTGAAAATTCAGAAATTAAATCGACCAATAATCAAATGAGCAGTCCTAAACAAAAGTCATCATCATAGATTTCTCATTTTCAGAAACTTCAGTTCGTGTTCACAGAAAAAATGTAAGGGGAAATTCCGTTGCCGGTAACTTTACACTTCACCTATATTTGCAATGAATGCTAATTGATAGTTTTGGGAAATTAAATAGACTTTGTATAGGAACGTTAATCTGTAAGAGATTAATTATTATCAATAGGCCCCTTCTAATACAGTTATGATGAGAGAAAAAATATATATATAGTGATATAGTGATATAGAGATATTCTGATATAGTGAATCGCTGCCAATTAAAAAAATGCGAATAATTGTTCTTGAAGCAAATTGTACTCGAATATCAACATAAATTGTGAAATAAGACAAACAATATATTTCATAGTTTTACATTTTCATGTGTATTATATAGCCCTTCGTGATGTGGCGGCGGTCACCGACTGCAGTGTAAATTATTTCTTCTGAATTTAACTGGGTGATTGGGCTGCTTTCCATGTTTATTTTCAAAAGTTTTATGCTCTAATTAATTTTTCCATATATTCCAACAAGTACATTATAACTCTCCAACATTGCAAACAGGTCACTACCAGCTGTTGATAATAGAATTTATTCTTGAGTAGGAATAGTCCCATGCGCATTCCTTCCTATTTTTATTTTGATGGAATTGTCGGAGGGAAAAGTGTATCAGTTACTTATAAGATTTTTGTTCAACTTCGGATCACAATGTTTCATAGTTCTACATTTTCGTGCTTTATTATATAATTCTTCATTATTTGGCGATGGCCACCAACTGGAGTGCCATTAATTTCATCTGTGTTCAATGGGATAACCTTGCCACTTTTCATGTTTATTTTAGAACGTTTTATAGAGCCATTAATTCTCACATATATTCCAAGAAGAACATTATAACTCTGCAATATTGCAAAGGCGTCACCATTGGATGTCGATAATACAATTTTTTCGTTGGTTGTAATAGGCCCATACGTAGTCATTCCTGTTTTCATTTTAATTAATGAATGAGCAGGAAAAGTGTATCTTCGAAGTTTATATATCCGGTGCGGATTCCAAAGAGAAATAAGCTGAATATATTCAAGGTTATCTATTCCACATCCCTTTCCATCAGGAGATGGAAGCATTATAGTAAGATCCGTGGAACTGGCAGGAGGAATAATGGACTTGGCAGGCGGCGAGTGAGACCTGAGACGAAGGTGAGACTTGGCAGGGGCAAGAGGCCTCTCAGGAGAATGATTGGCATCAGGAGACTTAGACCTGGCACGAAGAGTAGGCTCGGAAGGAGAGGTTGAATTCTCAGAAAAATAATATCTGCAACAAGAAACACCAGGAATAGGTGCGCCATTTGGTAAGCAATCAAATTGTGAACTCCATTCTGTAACAAGAAAGAGAGAATTACATTTTTTTATGTACTTCGAGGAGAAAGAGTAGGACGAATAGTAAAATCAGGGCCAAAGGCCATGGTTTTTTATTCATCCTGCGAACATTGAATTCCTTGCGTAAAGACGTGTGTAACCCTACGAGTGATGTATGATATTTTGTTCGGAATCATTAGGTTAAAAGCCTGTGAAGCCCCTAGAAAAGTTAGCGTTATGCAGTGGCCATCTCAGGAAAGTTTATAACGTCATAAACAAATCATCATAAGAATAAAGCTTGGCTATTTCCGACAAAATAGGCTTGATTTCTGTTTACGATATCAACCAAGAATTTCTTCCGGAAGATTCATTGCCAAGAAATTCTTTAAATTGGCAACAAATATCATTAACATAAATAATATTCATGGAAAATTTACATTTCGGCTATTTAATAACGAATACGCATTATTTTTGTTTATGGATCGGCTATGAATATCTTTGCGAACCCTTTTCTCCAAGAGAATTCCCTAATTGATAATAATTTTCAATTATCAAAGCAATATCTGTAATAATTCCGGAGTTTGGCTATTTTTAAAGAATACTCTCAATTCTTGTTTACGAAATCGACGACGAATATCTTTCCAATGCTTTTTTGCTCTGACACTCTTCTCAGTTTATTTCGGCAACAAAAATTGAGCCTATTCATGGAAAAATATCCAAACACTGGATTAGTTTAAATGTATGATAATTCTGAAGAATTTGCAAATCGTCTCATCAAAGTGTTAACGGAAAGTTACTTAGTTGATTCCTTAGAAAAAAGTTGCGCATTTTTTTCAATAGGTGAACTATGAATTTATTTATGAAGATTAGTTCAATAAATAATAATTATGTAGGTTCGCAAAATATCATGGCAAGGAGTCGTCGAAAAGAAATTCTCATTCGTTATATATAATAATCATTTGTTATTAAGTTAGTACTAAAACAGTAGTAAGATATCATCTCCGAAACTAAACAACGTTCATAGATAATTCTGGAAGAAAATTGCAAATTTCTGTCTTCTGTAAATGTTTCATGCTGTGCCATTAAGCAAAAAGTTGCGCTTAGATGTTTAAAAATTTTTGTTCACAAAATACAAAATCATACTTAGAACATACAACATTTTTAAAAGCCAAAAATGTGCAATTTTCCTAAAGAAGTATCTTCGTACGTTCCGAAAACGGTACGACATACATTGAAAGGGAAAACACCTACAAAATGTACTCAATAAAGAAATGAAATTCCGGCGTAATGTCCTCTTTCAAAAATTTTTCTTTAAAGCAATAAGAAAAAGGTACCTGGGTTACCTTGATTATTCTCATGTGCGTTACTCATCCCAAAATTCTTCAGAAAGTCCCTTGTTTTTGGCAGCATACCTGATGATATTTATGTTAAGAGACCAGAAATATTTATGAAATTACAAAGCTGACAATTCATTAAAAATAGTGAAATTGGAATTCGAGCATGCCATTTTATTCCGTATAAGCTAGCTACAATCTATCAAGATTACTAGTTTAGTGAATCGCTGCCAAGTAACAAAAAATACGAACATGTGTTTTGGATCTAATTTATAATTGAATATCCACATCAATTGTAAAATCAATGTTTCAAAAGTTGTCTAAAAGATATATAATTTTTCTAATTCAAAAAATATTCAAGCTTTTGATTATAGAATAATTGGCGGAAGAATGCGATTGTGTAACATTTGCAACGTTATTTGAACAATGATAGACTGGTATTGTAAAGCCTTCAAGTCGATTACGACATCGCAGCCAACATAATGTATTTACAAGTGATTACTACTAAATGAAATAATAGATATTCATTCACTTCATTTGTTTTACCTCACTCCAAAGTCACAATCAATATTATTTTATATGCTTATTTTATAAGCATATAAAATTTGTTCTTTTATAAACTTATTATATTATAAATTATTATATATTAGATTATAAATATTATAATAATATTATATATATTATAAATTATCATATAAAATATTATTTTATAAACTGATTCAAATAACCACAGATCCTGCAGTTTCTAGTTCTTCTCCCTAGAGATACTTTTCTTAAAAATGTAGACAGCTCTTATAATTTTGAATTTTGAAAAGAGCATTAAATATTCTGTTCTCAAGAATCGAAAAACGGTCGAAGAGCGATCAAAATTGAGTCTTGTACGGTATAAATTTTCTGATGAAAAACCTGTAAAGCACTGATTATTATAAGGAAGTCCTGAAAATCTGTCTAATTATTATAAAGCTCAAATAACAAAGAAATTATATCAATGTTAATAATTGTTAATTATCAAAGACTTTACATTGTATTGAATATTAATAAAGGTATAGTAGATCTATCAAAGTACTTACTATAAAAAATGATACTTATTCATTCCCTACTTACCGATAGAATTAAGAATAACCTCGAAAGATAAGACGAGCGTACCAAGGATCTTCATTTTTTTAAAATGTGGGAAAAATTGATTCACGCAGAATCTCAAGAATAGACTAACTAATGAATCACGAGAAGTTCCGTGTGTATATACTGTTTTGAAATATTTGTGGTTTCCCCTTTACAAGTAATAATTACGGAGATAAATCATCGTGTGGGGCTTAGTGAGATAACAAATTTTCGTTATTATCGCCTTATGAATTTAGTAGAAGTTAAACTCTCTACCTTATATAATTATTTTACTTCGAGAAACTCAGATAATAATTCAATTTGAAAGTTTGAGTGGTATTTTATTTTTTTGAAACATGTTCTCGGGTGAACCCGGGTTTTCAGCATAAACATAGACTAAGTCACGTGACTGATGAGATAAGAATGTTATGAGTTAATTTAATACGATGTTTGAAACCTTTTCCGATGATGTTGTAGGTACAAAATGAGGATCATGGTGTAGCTTGCAGTTTGCCTTTTATTGCTCTTATCCTTAAAGAGCGGCCACGAGTGTTGTAAATGGAAACAGTCGCTTTGGGATGCTTCCTTAGAGCTATCATGTATCTGTACGGAAGGTTTTTGATTGCTTTCTTCCTCGTGGTCTAGCAAGTTTCTTACAATGCAAGAGATGTTTAATAAAAGCTCCTTCTGAGCTGCCAGTTTGTTCCAAAATGTCCAATTTTTTGTGCACTTTTCACTTAAAGCGAGGTAAAAATTAATGAAATTTAAGACACAAAAAATGATTTAAATTCATTATTATTTTTAGTACTATCCTCTTCGAATAATTTTAGAAAGTTGCGGTTTTTTCTGGAACTGTTAACCTGTTAGGAGCAAATAATGAATATAAATTTTAATATGAATGCAAGTAAAAAGGTTTTCACTAACTACTCTGAGGGCAATTTACATGTAATATGATCCATACAGAAAAGTTAAAGAATATTTCAAATTATTATTTTGTGCCAGTGACATACATTCACAAGAAAGAAAGATCTAAACAGACCTAGAGGCGAACTTCATAAAAAAGTATTCCAGGTCAGAAATTTTTGACTAACAATAGTAATGTAAGGTCTTTCATTTTCTTCTCGTTAGATGAAAGTTGCAATTCCCATCCAATCCTTATGTCATAAGGCTCACACTATTCCTTGAAAGATACTCGACTAATCTCTTTGGTACGTTTTTGTTTGACCAATTTATTTCAAAAATTTTTAAATGTTTGATTTTATGAATTAAAAACATTAAGAATAGATAAGAATTGCTAATTCCACCTAAAGAGAAAAAGAAAATCGAAAACACTAAATCACTATAATTAAATAAACAATTTCAACCTGAAATATATATTTCTCATGATCGCCTCTAGCTCTCTTCAAGAAGTAGTTCAATTGACAATAGCAATATTCTCCCTAAATTTATAAATCAATTTTAGCGATGCTCATTTTTAAGCTTATAATCACTTTAGTATATCTTTAAGCAATACGACCTCTGGACGTTGTGTACGCCAATATCTCGTTTCGCATATTGCACATACTGTAAATTAAGAATTTTTCTATAACTCACCTGGGTCATCGTACCAGTTGAAGTAGAGTCGAAAAATTGTAAAATTTCATGAATTTTGTTAAAAATACTTCTCACGTGATATATCATCTTCCAGAACTCAGAAATGATACCCCTACTAGTGGACATTCGATGTGAAATTTTATGATATGAATTATATGAGCTTTCTGAAAGATTGTTGAGCAACTTTTCTAGCGTAATTTTAGAACTCTCTAGCCGTGTACATAAATTCAGATGACAGTATAATATTCCTCCCAAAATATTTTCGTAGGAGGAAAGAAGCAAAACTTTTTTATATGTTTCTGAAAAAGAATGGCTGGGGCATTAACGAAAGATTGAAGCCTTGTAAACCATGATAAATTGAATTTTTACTGTAATTACCAATTGCATATAAAATTGCGGTCCAATTTTGGATTACAAACAATATGGTTTATAGATTTAAATTGTCATGCTGTATTATAAAACTAATCGTAATCTGGCGACGATCACCTACTGGAGTGTCTTTCATTTCTTCTCGGGTTAACTGGGTAATCTTGCTGGTTTCCGTGTTTATTTTGAAACGCTTTATACTGTGCTTAACATTCTTATAAATTCCAATAAGAACATTATAATTTTTCAGTATTGCAAAAACATCACCACCGGATGTTGATAATACGATATGTTCGTGGGTTGGTATGGGCACATACGTCTCTTTTGCTACTCTTATTTTTAAAAAAATTTTGGCAGGAAAAGTGTATCTTTGAAGTTTAAATATCCGGTGCGGATTCAAAAGGGAAATTAGCCGAATAGATTCAAGGTATTCGATTCCACATCCCTTTCCATCAGGAGAAGGAAGCATTATAGGAAGAGCCATGGAGCTGGCAGGAGGAGACCTGGACCTGGCAGGAAGAGTGGGCTCTTCAGTAGGAGTTGATATCTCAGAAATGTAAGTTCTGCCAGGAGAAACACCAGGAATAGGTGCGCCATTGGGTAAGCAGTCAAACTGTGAACTTAATTCTGCAACAAGAAAGATAGGATTACAACTTTTTTAAGTACGTCGACAAGAACGAGTAGGACGAATGATAAAATCATGGCCGATGGCCATGGTTTTGCTATTCATCCTGCGAACATTGAATTTCTCGCGTAAAGACGTGTGTAACCCTACGAGTAACGTATGATATTTTGTTCGAAACCCCCATATTATAATCCTGTGAAGCCTCCCTGGATGGCCCTTTAGCGAAATGGTGTGAAATGGTGACATGAGAGTCAGCCGTTCGGTTTGTGATTGGTAATCTCGAATAGCGCGAAATTTTCAAAGTTGTTTGGTTAGAGGATGCATTTACGTCATCCAGCGGCCATAGAGAGCAAGTTTTTGACGTCATAAACAAATCATTAAAAGTATAAAGCTTGGCTATTTCAGACAGAATAGGCTTGATTTCTGCTTACGAGATCAACTCAGAATTTCAGTCGGAAGATTCTTTGCTAAGAAATTCCAAAAATTGACAACAGTTATTAATAATATAAGTAATATTCTTGAAAAATCCAAATTTCGGCTATTTTTCAACGAATCTGCTTTATTTTTGTTTACGAACCAGCTAAGAATATCTTTGCGATGACTTTACTTCGAAATAATTTCCAAATTGGGAATAATTTTTGATTATCAAAACAATATTCTTAATAATTTTAGAGTTTGGGTATTTGTGGAGAATACGCTCAATTATTGTTTACGAAATCGTATCAAGGATCCATCGGGAAGAAATTCTTAGGTAATTCCGTAAAAAATATAGCGTATAAGCACTTTGAAAAAGCAATTTTACAACCCGGTATGCAAAACGTAAGATCGTGCCTAAAGTTACTTTAGAAGTACTTTCACCCACATTTATTCAAGTAGGATTTTTAATTTATTTTATTGGGTTGCTGACCAAAGGAGAGGAGAGAGAAAAGAAAGTAGGAGAGTGTGGTGGAAAGAGTGGGGCACAATAAAACAATTCCGACAGGTCCAGCAAAACCTTTTTTTCGAGAACTTTTTCATAAGGTTTCGGAAACTTGTAGCTGCAAAATAAGAAAAGTCGAGTACAAATATATTGGAAAACACAGTTTGAAATGAAATATTGGGAATTGTTACGACCTACAGCGGCTGTTCTTAGAAGTAAAAAGCCATGATCAGTCGTGATTCGCCATTTTGTAGCAGCTGTTATCAACGACACAGGCCACTTCGCTTCTTAGCATTTCAGTTACTGATAGTGTCATAAATCATCGCATTATTAGTAAAACTCAAGATTCGGACTTTGAAAAAATCAATTATCAATAGTAAACAATTGGGATTTGAGGAAATGTATTTAAATTCACATATTAGGAATATAGATACATTGCGCATTAAAAATATTGTCAAAAAAATTGTTATTTGCGAAAATCTAAAGAATATTTGTCGAATTATGGATATATCATTATACTGTTATATTTACCAATAGCATCCAGGGTAATTATCAAGGTGAAGACCAGATTGTAAACGACCATCATTTTTTCCAAGTGGAAGAAAAAGTCATTGATTTCTTAATGAAGAATTTCGTCAACAGTGTAAGGAAGGAAAATTCCACTGCTTCGTTTTAGGTGATATAATATATCCTTTAGTCGTTATCTCACAGATTAACTAAAAGCCAAGCTTACTCTTCTGAGATATTTACATTCCATTAGAGTCAGTTTCAAGGATAAATATTGAATTATGAGATTCGTTAAAAATTAGGTCAAAATTCGACAAATTACGGATTCAGACAAAAATTGCCACGTGATATATCCCCTCAAAAATGTTTCTCCGATGGGCCATTTGACATGGAATTTCATAAGCTTTATAAGGGATGAAAGGAAATGCGTAGCGCTTTTTGTAACACAGTTAGTTCGTTTCAAAGTCATAATTGAGTTTTAGTCCCACTTGTGCTACACATGTACATAAATGTCGATAGTAATCTACTGTAACATGGCTTCCAAATGCGTATAAGGAGGGTTAGTTTTTCCCAGGTGAAATCACTGATGACCACCCGGATACGGCGTGAACAGAGGACCACAGCATTGAAAGATGTCGACAAACAGCTGTTTCTGAACAAGAATGGCTAGAGCATTGACGAAAGAAGGAAGCCTCCTGAACCATAATATATTTACTATATAGTGTAATTACCAGTTTTTTGTAGGATGTCGGTCCGACTTGGGATCACAAAAAATATCATAAAGGATTCCATTACATACGAAATTTGCTGTATGTAAAATTAATTGCAAAAATTGATAAAAATGAAAATCTTTGAATGGAGATAGGTTTGAATATGCTGTCTCATCTAAAAATTGTAATGTTAAGAAGCACCATTATCCTAAGATGATTTCCGAATACTCAACTTTGAATGGGTGTTATTTCCCGAAAATGTTGTTTTAAACGTCTGCAAGAAACATATGAATTTCTTTGATCCATTCAGTGCACAATGGAAAATCTGAGAGTCAGGAATAATTATTCGTTATAAATTTAGTACTAAAACAGTACTTGTATATCACCTCCAAAACTAAACAAGGTTCGTAAATAATTCTTGAAGCAAATTGCACATTTTTGTCCCCTGTTATTTTCTTTTCATGAGAATACAAAAGTCCTTCCGATTATTATCAATCTATCAGGACTCACAACAGTAGTGAATGTCACTGAAATTATTAGCTGTAAAAGTATCAGTAGCGCAGGCAAAGTCACCTACTGTGGATAGCGTGGCTTCGACAGTCGAAAGGCTATTCGTATTTTCCGAAGAAGGAAATACAACATACAACAATATACAACATACAACATTTTTGGAAGCAAAAAGTGAGCAATCTTCTTATAAAATTATCTCCATCAAGATTCCCAGTATAGTGAATCGCTGCCAAGTCACAAAAGATACAAATATGTGTTTCGGATCTAATTTCTACTTCAATATCCACATAAAGTAAAATCAATGTTTGAAAAGTAGTTCTGAAAGATATGTAATTTTTTCAATTCAGACAATATTTGAACTTTCAATCATAAGAAGATTAGCAAACAAATGCGATTGTATGATATTTGCAACGTTATTTGAACAAGGATAGAATGGTATTGTAAGGCCTTTAAGTCGATTACGACATTGCAACAAACATAATGTCTTTACAAGTGATTACTTCAAAATGAAAAAATAGATAGTTATACACTTCATTTGTTTTACCTTGCACTAAAGTCACAATCAACATTCAAAATCGTTACTCTTGGAGAAAAAGGTGATAAGGAATTCACGAGATGCTCATTTCATAAACCGGTTCAAATACCCTGCAAATCCTGTACTTTTCAGTTTTTCTCCCTAGAGATACTTTCCTCAAAAATGTAGAAAGCTTCCATAGTTTTGAGTTTTGAAAAAAGCAGTTCATATTTCATTTTCAAGAATTAAAAGTTCGTCAAAAAGCGATCTAATTTGAATCTTGTGAGGTATAAAGTTTCCGATGAATAAAAAACTATAAAGCACTGCTTACCCGGGCGGAAATAGTATATTATGCAACCAGAGGGAGAAAAAGTGCCTTTCCTCTTTGGCGCATACGATACTTTTTATAACAAATGAATGATTTCAGACATTTTTCGAAATACAGTCATGATTCTAGTCCATATCAGATTTTGTATAATGAAGCATGAAATTAATGTTAACCTAAATTATGGTAATTTCACAGGCAAATATCGTAACTTACCATAAATTACCCAAAATTCATGTTTGAAAATCTCCATAAATTTCCGAAAATTTATTAAGAACTTTGGTCATTTCTGGTAATTTTACAGGTAAATAAGGTTACTTACGCAAAATTCATTTTAAAAAATTTCCATGAATTTCCGGAATTGAATGGAAAATGTCGGTCATTTATGGCAATTTTGCAGGTAAATATGGTATCTTACCATAGATTACCAAAAATTTATTATTTAAAATTTCCATAAATTTCTGAAAATTTATAAAAAATATCGGTCATTCATGGTAATTTTACAGGCCACTATGATAACTTCCATCCATCCATTGCTTTTACTGTTTCGCGCCAGGGTCCCAAAATCACATTTTCCGCGCGGGTGTTAATGAAAAAAGACGTTTTTGTAAATTGTATCCAGAATCATCAATTTTCGGAAAATAAAGTGAAAAAGTGAAAAAAGTTTAGAAGTAATAAAGTAAAAAACAACATTTTTCTCCCCAAATTAGCTTTAGAATACGAAAGAATAATTGGTTTTTAAGTATTAACCCCATAGAACTATTTTATAAGGTCCCAAACAAATCCGTACGTCAAAAATTGCGTTGAGCGAGCTTTTTGCGCTAATTATGATAATTTTGCGACTTTTAAATTGACACATTGTTCTAATACATGAAATATTAATATTTATTGATAATTAGATGTTTAAATATATTGTTATTTTCAGCTTGCTTTCAACTGTTCAGCTAGAGCGAGGCAATCATCGATAAAATTAAACAAAAATAATTTTTTGAACTATTTATCATTATTTATAACAATATTCTCTTGAAATAACGCTTGAAAGTTACAGTTTTTGCTAAACTTTCTCACTTTTTGACTACTTTTCATCTGAACTGAGGTAATCATCAATTAAAATTGAAAACATAATGGTTTACACAATTCGTTATTATTTTTAGTAACATTTTCTTTCAATAATGGTATGAGTTGTGGTTTGTTTCAAAATACACAAGTTTTTGTGCACTTTTCACTTAGAGCGAGGTGAAAATTGAAGAAATTTATCACAAACAAAATTAGAAGCTTCCATTCCAAGAATGAGATATTTGGACAGACCTAGAGGCGAACTTCATAGAAAAATATTCCAGATCAGAAATTGTTTACTGACAATAGTAATGTCAGGTCTCACATTTTTTTCTCGTTAGATGAAAGTTGCCATTCTTATTCAATCCTTATGTCGTAGGGCTCACTTCATTCCTTGTAAGATACTCGACAAATCTCTTTGGTACGTTATCTAGTTATCTAGTTATCTGCAATAGTGATGCATATCGATCATTTTAAAAATTTTCAAAAATCTCATCAGATTAAATTAAAAACTTGAACACCATACTCATCACATCGAGAAGAACGATTACTCAGTCGAGATGATCGTCTCATCTCGATCGACTTTTTTCATTGCATATTCTTGATCTCCATTACATTTCAGTTCCATCCAACTATGTTTCAAGCAAATCTCGATTTTGTCCAAAAATGATCGATATGCATCACTACTCTTCAAAAATGAGTTGAATTGACAATAGGAATATTCTCCCCAAATTTATATATCACTTTTAGCGATGCTCATTTTTGAACTCAAAATCACTCTAGTATATCCTTAAGCAATACGACCTCTGGACTTTGTGTACCCCAATATCTCGTTTCGCATAATCGTCGTTGTCAGAGCAACATGCCACAACTTCATTTTTGGCCGTTTTGAGTTAGGCACGGTTCTAGATTCAAAATTTCACGCCGAGTCGAGTGGTGAAATCAGTTTCTTGTTTGGACGTCACAATCGCTAATGAAGTCAACTGCTAATGTACTCAATCATGAGAATTTCAAATCTGTTTTCTGTCCATCACGGAAAGTAGCTCAAATGCAGTTGTGCCATGTTGCTCTGACAACGACGATATTGCACATACTGTACATTAAGAATTTTTCTATGACTCACCTAGGTCATAATCCCAGATGAAGTAGATTCGAAAATTTTGAAAAGTTTATAAATTTTTCTTAAAACTACTTCTCACGTGATATATTATATTACATAAATCAGAAATGATACCCCTACATTTGGTGAGGAATTTCATAAGTCTTCTGAGAGATTTTCAAGAAACTTGTTCAGCGTAATTTTAGACTTCTCTAGCAGTGTACATAATGTCAGACGGCAATATAATATTCCTCCTAAAATAATTTCGTAAGGGAAAAAAGCGAAACTTTTTTATATTTTTCTGAGAAAGAAATAGCTGGGGCATTGATAAAGCCTTGTAAACCATGAGAAAGTGACTTTTCACTTTAACTACCAATTGAATGTAAAATTTCGGTCCAACTTTGGATTACAAGCCATATGTTTTATAGTACTGAATTATCATGCTGTATTATGAAACTAAGCGTAATCCGACGACGGTCACCTACTGGATTGTCTCTCATTTCTTCTC
Source organism: Andricus quercusramuli (assembly GCA_932178445.1). NCBI lineage: Eukaryota > Metazoa > Arthropoda > Insecta > Hymenoptera > Cynipidae > Andricus > Andricus quercusramuli. Next base: position 144,635 of record CAKNXH010063024.1, read on the forward strand.
CGGTTAACTGGGTAATCGTGCCGCTTCCCGAGTTTATTTTGGAACGTTTCACAGTGGTCCTAACATATTTATAAATTCCAATAAGAACATTATAACTTTTCAGTATTGCAAAAACGTCACCACTGGATGTTGATAAAACGATATGTTCTTGGGTTGGTATAGACACATACGTATCCCTTGCTTCTCTTATTTTTAATAAATTATTAACAGGAAAAGTGTATATTTGAAGTTTAAATATCCGATGCGGATTCCAAAGGGAAATTAGCCGAATAGATCCAAGGTATTCCATTCCGCATCCCTTTCCATCAGGAGAAGGGAGCATCATAGGAAGAGCCATGGAACTGGCAGGAGGAGACCTAGACCTGGAACGAAGAGTAGGTTCTTCAGAAGGAGTTGAATGCTCAAGAAAATCGGTTCTGCCACGAGAAACGCCAGGAATAGGTGCACCATTTGGTAAGCTGTCAAACTGTGAACTTGAATCTGCAACAAGAAAGAGAGGATTACAACTTTTTTGAGTACGTCGACGAGGACGAGTAGGACGAACAGTAAAATCATGACCGAAGGCCATGGTTTTGCTAGTCATCCTGCCAACATTAAATTTCTCGCTCAAAGACGTGTGTAACCCTACGAGTGATATATGATATTTTGTTTAAAACCACCATGTTATAAGCCTGTGAAGCCCCTAGAAAAGTGAGCGTTGGATAGCCCTCTAGCGAAATGGTGTGAAATGGTGATATGGAAGTCAGATGTTTGGGTTGTGATTGGTCATTTCGTATGGCGCGAAATTTTCAAAGTGGTTTGGTTAGGCAATACATTGTACGTTATCCGGTGGCCATCTCAAGCAAGTTTGTAATGTCATATACAAAGCATTATAAGAATAAGGCTTGGCTATTTTCTACCGAATAGGCTTGATTTCTGTTTACGAGATCAACCCAGAATTTTTTTCGGAAGATTCTTTGCCAAGAAATTTTAAAAATGGACAACAATTACTAATAATATTCAATAATTCCAGAGTTTGGCTATTTTCATAGGATACTCTCAATTCTTCTTTACGAAATCGACGGAGAATATCTTTCCAATGATTTTTTGCTCTGATACTTTTCATGAGCTAAAAAGAGTAAGCTTAAAAAATAATCTTCTGAAGACGAGAAAATGCAAATGCTGATAGGACGTATATAAACCTCATTTGTTCTGCAGAAGAGTAGGAGATTTGTTCAAGCAGAATTTTTTAATTGTAAAACAAGGATGGAATTATCAAGTCAGACGAATTGTTAGTTGCGGAAAGCTTAAGAATATTTTTTGAATCATAGATATATTATTATACTATTATATTTACCAATGGAATCCAGTATAATCACGAAGGTGACGACGAGATTGTAAATGACCTTCATTTTTTCCAAGCGAAAAAGAATATGATTGATTTCTTGATGAAGAATTTCGTAAACAGTGTGAGGATGGAACATTCCAGTGCTTCGTTTTAAGTGATATAATATATCCTATGGTCGTTATCTCACAGAATAACTATAAGCCAAGCTTACTCTCCTGAGGTATTTACATTCCATTAGAGGCTGTTTCGAGGATAAATATTGAATTATTAGATTCGTTAAAGTTGAGGTAAACAACTCGAAAAATGACGAATTGAAAAAAAAATTCTCAAGTGATATATTCCCTTGAAAATATCAGAAATATTTCTACTATAAGCTATTTCACTTAGAATTTCATAAGCTTATTCAGATATTTAAAAAAAATGTCTCGCGTTGTTTGTAATCCAGCTTATGTTTTTCAAATTCACCATTGATTTTTAGTCCCACACGTGCTACACATGTGCATAAATTTCGAGAGTGATTTACTGTAAAAATAATAGTTTTTTATCTGTTAAGTACAACGAAGGACGTCTTTCAAGCCAATAAAGGTGCACTCGATATGGAGCTTGAGCGACCGCCATGACTATAACACTGCATATTTACCTGTTTGGAAGATGATCAGCAATGTTGTAAATCGTTGAAAGACCAGCACACTGTTAATATTTGTATTATGAAATTAATAATTTAAATTATTCAAAGTTTGGATGATAATTTTATGGCAAATTTTAGCGTGAAAATCGTGACTTAAGTAAATTGATGAAATACGATAAAATTCTGCATGACAAAAAAACTATGGAATAGAATTATTCAGGTTGGAAATTCAACCATTTTGTAGATACTTCATGCTTTTGACTATAAAGTTCAACAATTTTTCCTGGTACAACATTGAACTACTCTTATGAAAAAGAAGTATTGGTAAGTATTGTAGCCAATACTTTTTCGCGGAAGAGTATTGGACTTCCAATACCTGTTTGCGGAAAAAGTATGAGATCCAATACCCAAAAACATTCCTTTTTCACAAGGGTAGTTTGTTAAAAATTGGTATTTTTTGCAAAATTCATCTCTTTGGTTTGAAATTTAACTCTTTTGTTGAGAATTCGTTTTTACTGCTTTATAAATACCCTACAAGATTCTCATTACGATCTTTTGAATTTTCTTCAAAAATCGAAAATTGGAATTTTGATTGCACAGCAAAATAATGAAAAAGAAAACATTCCATTTTGTGGTCAAACCATGCAAGATACGACAAAAGATGAGTCAACAAAAATTATGCACCGAAATATATATAAGAATTTGTTATGAATAATTTTTTGATAGGATACGGAGTCTTTATTTTATCCGTAAAAAACTACATTGACGATAACAAAAAAATAAATTTTGGAACGAATGACACATGCTACGGAAAAAACAATTGTATAAAAGTTGTTGATCTAAAAAAGAGCTACAAATTTGTTGCTCATCGTCTTTCGATAGGATGCGTGGTTTTTTGTTTTAATCGTGAAAATAACATTGGAAATGAAAAAATTAAATTTTTGGAAAAACGACGCAAGGTTCGACACAAGGAGATTTTAAGGCATATTACAGGATTTCGGAAGCCTGAGGGATTTTATGGGATCACAACGTATTTCAATGATTTTAGAGAATTTAAACAACGTCGCGGGATTTCTGAGAATTCTAACAGATTTCAGGGACTTTAATTGATTTGAAAATTCTTTTGAAGGTGTCAAGGAATTTCAAGAGATTCCAAAGGATTTGCAAGCTTTCAATTTAATGCACATTAATTTCCTCAAAATTTCCTATAATTTGATTCAATGCTGTTTATCCTATAATTTATTATTATACCATTAAGCCATTTCCCTTTCGGGGTAGGCGTGAGTTGCTCGGTTGGAAAGTAGTGGGTAGTGGGTAGGTAGATAGGTATATAGGTATATATGTGTTAGGTATAGATATTTTAGATTGATCTGGAGTTTTCGTGTTATTTATTCAAATGACACGTTCACTCCGCAACACTGCTCCGACCCAGGTTGCTGATCAATCTCTCTAGCGATCATCCCAAGTGAGGAGCCTCACAAAATTGTTATTTATGGTTCCCCACTTGGGCCCATTAGTATCCAAGGTCTTTGTTTCAGGCATCATTCACTCTATTGTCACTCTGTTTATAAACTATTTGTCGCCACACTTTTCTGTCCTGGCATACTACTCTAGCTTCCTTTACGTCCATGCTTTTCTTCATGCAAGCTCTTCTGTATGATATATTTCTTGAAGTATATCCTTAATAAAATCAAATAAAAAAATAGTCGGAACATATATTTGCTTGTGATAATGTCATTAAATTATCAAAGTATTATCAATAACCTAATTTTATTTTGATTTTTTTCATTCGTTTCAATTTATTCGTCCTATTTCAATTTCGAAACAAAATCATTTTTCGTTTCAAAAATGGGCAAGCTTTTCCGACTTTCGAATCTTGATCGGATGATTCCATCTCTAACGTCAGAGGAGTAAGCTTGCCGAGATGCGGATGTGACTTCTTTCACACACCTTTCCACTGCTTGAGTATGGCATGGAAGATGAAAAATGTCTTCGGAAATGAGATGAGTTACGTCCTTCGTTGTGAATTCTGTGAGATTTTGAATTGTCATCGATCTAGTTAATGGCGGTTCCGAAATCTTACACTTCTCCCAGTCGATGAGTTCCGTGTAGTCTTTCGCGTCAAAATTCAACGAAGGACCCTCGAATTTCCTTAGATTTGATTTCGCAGTTGATTGTCTCGCAGAAATTATTCGAGACACTGCGAGCTTGCGGATTTTCTGCCTTTCGTCACATAGCATAGCGAGAAGAAGATTTTCTGGGTGAGCAAAGTAGGCATTATTTTGTATTACTTTCTTAATGCATTCAGCGAGGTCTTCCTTCAGGTAAGCACTCAAAGAAATGCTTTTCCAGAGATGTTTCGGGGCATCTTTAATAGATGGTTGACACTTCATTTCGAACCACATTGGAGCATATACTCTCATGATGAATTGAACTAAAACTCTTATCTCAAATGATGGATTCTCTGTCCCAATGTAAGTTCGAAGAGTTCTACTCATCCTATTCAACCATCTGGCGTGCGATAATTTCCCTGGACTTTTTACAGCAAGATCTTCAGAACACTCTCCTTCTTTTATAGCATTCCATATATCTAGCAGATACTTTTGATCAGAACTAAGATCACGGGTGTCAACTACAGGAGAATTAGGACTGTCGATAGAATCGAAGTTTACAACCGGGAGTTCTTCACAAGAAACTAAGCTTTTTCCGATTGGACCAGAAAAATCGTTAGGATCAGAAGTTCCTCCATCAAGTTTTATAAACAAAGCTTCGAATGGCAGCTCATTACCATGAAGCCGACAGACACTCCATTGTAGCGGTTTACCCAATTCTAATTCTAGCAATCGAATTATACCTGCGTGTTTACCAGTGTTCGTAGGACAGCCGTCACAACCCACACAATCTAGATTGGAGGTATCAATTTCTTTGACAGAGAAAAACTCAAGGATATCATATGTAATCGTTTTTGCATCTGAAGAAGATGAGGATATGTGTCCTAAATAAGTACTTCCTGGTTCTTGAATGAGAGAAGTATGTTCTTCTCGTTTTGTTGATTGCCGTGTTTTTCCTTTACTTGTTCCATCCATTACTTTTGTTCCGTCTTTTCTTCCATCGAAGTAAAAAGCCTTTATTTCTGGAGCCAAAGAGAGTTGCTCTTTCTGAAGTTGATAACGAGTTTTTGTTCTTTCCCGATAAAGTTTACTCTTGTCAAAAACTAAACCTTTTACTCCTGGAATGTACTTACTCACGTCCTGTAGAATTGCTGAAGCCAGTAAAGTAGCAGACCTGTATCCGATGCCGTATCTGTCGCAGGCTTTTGAAAATGTTGGACAGTTTAATCTTGTCTGATCCGTAAATGTATTCCAATAAGGGACCCATGCATCCTCAACAACTTCTTCGGCGGGCTCGTAATCGTCTTTTAAATTTTCATCCATAATCAAGCCACAGTGAGAACTTTCGCCTGCAATTTGCACTTTCTGACGCTTTCTTTGGATAACTTCTTCACTTTGATCTTGAAGTATATCAGTCATCGAACGCTTCGATTGTACTTCATGACGATCTGATTGTTCCGAATCAATTTTCGGAAGAGACCTTTTCACAACTAAACGCGAAATATCAGGAAAACTTGGGTATCTTTTAGATTCTTTTTCAGTTCGAATTTTTTCGCATTCGAAAAAATAGTATCTCATTACATCGAAGTGTGTAGGTAACCTCCGGTTAGTTAACTCACTGTATTTTCCAATGATAGGGCATTCGCTTAACAAATCCATTTTTCAAACTCAAACCACTAACAAATCACATACACTGTTTACTGAATTTCAACCGAAAAAAATGCTGTTTAATATTCGAGTGTTCCAGCTCTCTTATAACATACTTGCGATTGGACAGTCAAAACTGAATTAAATTATTTTTCTGAAAAGGCGGTTAGGAAAACAAAATGTTTGTTTTGATTCTGGGGGTTAGTGAGCGGACCGTGAACGCATCAAAATATCATCTAATATTGAAAAATTAAGAATTTTAGATTTTGCTCATTGTTGAAACTACAAATCAATTCGGTTCAAAAATTAAACAGGATGTCCAAATTGAAACTCATATCAGAAATCAGCATAAAAGTAATACTTTGATAATTTAATTACATTATAACAAGCAAATATATGTTCCGACTATTTTTTTATTTTATTTTATTAAGGATATACTTTAAGAAATATATCGTACTCGTATGATGGACACATGGTTCATAAGTCATAGAACTTCGAGAAAATTGTGAAAAAATTGAATTCTGGGTTTTTTTATCGTCTAAGTTATTCTGACCTGATAAGAATGATCTAAATTACCTTCTCACTGTACAAGTGTAAATCTAGGTACACTTGAAAACATTTATACCTGCTTTAGATACAAAAAATTAATTTTTTTGTGAAATAAAGATCAATATATCACTTTTAGAGATTTTCTTATAATCCACAATCAATAAGAATGATTTTATTATCGACCTTCTGCATATATTATTGATGTAATATATTGAAAATATATTATTCTCAACGCATATCAGGCATTTCATGGTCAAATAGTTGAAAAAATTGCCGTAATTCTATGAAAATAGCGAAAAAGTCAATTTTTTTCGATATTTTGAAATATAAAGATCACTTAGGTAGGGTAAAAAAAATTTCGATCCTTTTTTGCTATGTAATTGCAAATTCACTTACTTCAAACTATTTTTCCTAATAATTTACATACCGAAAATTAATTTTATTGTCAAATAAAGAGCTTTATATATATATATATATATATATATTATTGTTTTAAGATATTGCAAATATATTCTAATTAACGTTTATCATATATTATATGGTCAAATAGTCGAGAAATTGACCATAAATCTGAGAAAATAGCGAAAAAGACGACTTTTTTCGATTTTTTGAAACTTCAAAGTCAATTATGGAGGGTAACAAATATTTTAGTGGAATTATCGCTATACATGTATAAATCTACTTCCTTCGAACTATGTTTATCGATAATTTAAATTTGGAACAAAAATTTTGGCTCTTTTAATTTGAAGAAGTGCTTCGTTTTTTGTGATTTTTAGCTATATCTACGATGCGGAGACAGAAGGATTTTTTTTATGAAACTTTAGGGGAGTGTTTTTGACTCCCAAAAGAAAGTTTTCATTGCCATTAGAACTTTGCGCAAACAACTTTATTTTTTTCGATACGCCCTATTACACATACTGTAAATTAGGAGTTTTTCTATAACTCACCTGGGTCATCGTAACAGTTGAAGTGGAGTCGGAAAATTAGAAAAGTTCATGAATTTTGTCTAAAATACTTTGGAGGTGACACTTTTATCATCTTCCAGAACTCAGAAATGATACCCCTACTAGTGAACATTCGATATGGAATTTCATGAGCTCTCTGAAAGATTTTCAAAAAACTTGTCATTTTAGACTTCTATAGCCGTGTACATAATTTCAGACTGCATTATAATATTTCTCCCAAAATATTTTCGCAGAGAAAAAAGAAAAACTTTTTCATCTGTTTCTAAAAAAGAATGACTGGGGCATTGACGAAAGACTGAAGCCTTGTAAACCATGAGAAATTGACTTTTTACTGTAATTACCAACTGCATATAAAATTGCAGTCCAACTTTGGATCACAATCGAAATGTTTTATAGTCTTACATTGTTATGCTGTATTATAAAACCAATCGCGATCTGGTGGTAGTCACCTACTGGAGTGGCTTGCATTTCTTCTGGCGTTAACTGGGTAATCGTGCCGCTTTCCGTGTTTACTTTTACACGTCTTATAATGTTCTTAACACGCTTATAAATTCCAACAAGAATATTATGACTTTTCAGTATTGCAAAAACGTCACCACTGGATGTTAATAATACGATATGTTTGTGGGCTGGTATAGGCACATACGTATTTTTTGCTTCTTTCATTTTTAATGAATTATTAGCAGGAAAAGTGTATCTCTGAAGTTGAAATATCCATTGCGTATTATAAAGGGAAATGAGCCGAATAGATTCAAGGTATTCCATTCCACAACCTTTTCCATCAGGAGAAGGAAGCATCATAGGAAGAGCCATGGAACTGGCAGGAGGAATGGTGGACCTGGCAGGCGGCGAGTGAGACTCGAGGTGTAAGTGAGACTCGGCAGGGGCAAGAGGGCTCTCCGGTGAATGATTTCTAGGAGGGGGAGACCTAGACCTGGCACGAAGAGAAGGCTCGGCAGGAGGCAGTATACTTAATTCTAAAACAAGAAAGAGAAAATCTTAACGTATTTCCACGGATTTCAACAAATTCAGTAGATTTTGCTATACAAAAAAATAATTTCAAGTGTATCAAGAAATTTTGAAGACATCTTGAACAACTTCATAACGTTATAAACAAATCAGTGAGAAGGAATCATTTCGCAGGATTGGCACTGTTTATATCATTGATTCGAGAGTTTTCATATGAAATATGATGAAAAACTAATGCTGCATTGCGACTAATCAGAAATGAGGACTATGTCTTACGAATACGCTCAATTTTTTTTCACAAAAAATGATTAAATAATTCAGGAATACCAATTCACATCGTATCATAGAGAAAAGTCAGTCTAGAAAACTTTCCGTTGACTTCGTGAACAAGAATTAAGTCTATCCGTTGAAAAATATCCAAACAATCATTTTCCTAAAATGAACAATTTTCTTCTCCCTCAAATTTTCCTCAAATTCCTCAATTATTATGAATTTGCACATCTCTGTCGCACAGTGTTATCAAAAAGACACTCTTGGTTGATACCGTGACAAAATAAAATGTTTTTTCGAAAAGCAGAACTATGTATTTATTCATAATAATTGTTCAAATAATTCATATTTCCTATAAATTTGAAAATACCTTTGAATAAGCAATTTTACAACTGTGTGGCGAATCGTAGGATCGTGTTTGAAGTTATTTCAGAAGTACTCCAACCAACGTTTGTCTTTTTGCTTCTCTGTCAGATGATCCTTTATATACTAATCCTTATCTGACTTGAAATTCTAAATTTTATCCTCGGCAGTCATAATATTGGCTTCACATGCATACTAATAAATAATAGTACGTAAGCTATCATAAAGGATTCCATTACATATGAAATTTGCTGCATGTGAAATTAATCGGAAAAATGAAATGAGCAATGTTCTCATAAAATTACCTACTACGTTATTCAGCTCTAAATGCGAAACGACATACTCCATAAGGGAAAAAGTCTACAAGATATAATGAATAAAAAAAAAATGAAATTTTGGTTTGGTCGCCTTTTTCAAAAGTTTTTCATTGTAGCAATAAGAACAAGGTTCCGCGCGTGATAAATATTTTCTAGCTTAAGAGATGATTAATCGTTCTAAATAATTAATATGATAAGTGTTCATTAGTGAATAGTTATGTTATAAACTTCAATTGAACCTCGGTTACCTTGATTATTCTCATGTTCGTTAATCATCCCGAAATTCTTCAGAAAGTCTCTTGTTTTGGGCAGCATACCTGATGATATTTCTGTTGGAAGACCAGAAAAATTTATGAAATTTTAAAGCTGAAAATTTATTAGAAATATTGAAATTTGATGATGCAATTTTATTCCATATAAGCTAGTTACAATCCATCAAGATTCCCAGTATAGTAAATCGCTGCCAAATCACAAAAGATACAAATATTTTTTTTGGATCTAATTTATCCTTGAATATCCACATAAATTGTAAAATCAATGTTTGAAAATTAGTTCTGAAAGATATGTAATTTTTTCAATTCAGACAATATTTAAACTTTCAATTATAAGAAGAGTGGCAAACAAATGCGATTGTATGATATTTGCAACGTTATTTGAACAAGGATAGAATGGTATTGTAATGCCTTTAAGTCGATTGCGACATCGCAACCAACAGAATGTATTTACAAGTGATTACTTCAAACTGAGAAAATATATATTTATTCACGTCATTTATTCTACCTTACTTCAAAGGTACAATCAAACTTCAAAATTGTTATTCTTGGAGAAAAAGGTGACGCGGACTTTACAACATGCTTATTTTATAAACTGATTCAAATACGAATTCAGACGAATTGCTATTTACGGAAAGCTTAAGAATATTTTTTGAATCATACACTGTTAAAAATGTTTGGAATTCTCCAACATTTCTACAATACAAGCGTGAGGCAAAATTGCAAACACGGTATTGGAATGCCGCAGTTTCAATACATGTATTGTAGCGTTTAAAAGTCAAAAATTGTGCGCATGCACCTCATCCGACCCATGTATCGCTGCATGATCCGTTGCATTTGAAAACTACAACATTATGTATTGTAGCGTTACCAAACATTTCGGAAATAAACTTCCAACACATTTAGTGGAAGTTTTATGTGGGAATTTTTAACAGTGTAGATATATTATTATACTATTATATTTACCAATAGAATTCAGTATAATCGCAGAGGTGATGGCCAGATTGTAAATGAACTTCATTTTTTCGAAGTGGAAGAGAAAATGATTGATTTCTTAATAAAGAATTTTTTTGACAGTGTAATAAAGGAAAATTCCAATGCTCCGTTTTAGGTGATATCAAATATCCTATAGTCGTTATCTCACAGATTATATGGAAGCCAAGCTTTCTCTTCTGAAGTATTTACATTCCATCAGAGTCTGTTTCGAGGATAAATATTGAATTATTAGATTCGTTAAAGTTGAGGTGAACAACTCGAAAAATTACGGATTGAAGAATAATTCTCACGTGACATATCCCCTGGAAAATATCAGAAATATTTCTACAAAGAGCTATTTAACATGGAATTCCACAAGCTTTCTCAGAGTACATAAATTTCGACATTGTAATGAAAAAAATAAATTGTTGGAAAATCGACGCAAGGCACGAAAAAAAATTCATCAGAAAAAGTTGTAAACCCTGATAAAATCCAGCACGATTAGAGGATTTTAAAGCTTTTAGGGAATTTCAACAATTTCGAGGGATTTCTGAGAATTCTAACAGATTTCAAGGACTCTAGTTGATTTGAAAATTCTTTTTAGGTATCAAGGGATTTCAAGAGATTCCAAAGGATTTTCAATATTTTAATTGAATTCACATAAATTTTTCCAAAATTTTCTATAATTTGTTTCAATGCTGATTATCCTATAATAGTTTTTTATATAATGATCTTCTGAAATGAATTTCCTATAATACTTAAATCTCAACGTGAATTGTAAAATCAGAATTTGACAAGTAGTTACGATATCTCCACCAACTCACTGTATTCACAAGTGATTACTTCATAATAAAAAAATATACATATCCAAATGTATATTTCAAAACTGATTCAAATATACTGCAAATCCTACATTCTTATAGTTTTCATCCCATAGTACTGGATCCAATACTTACCAATACTTCTTTTCCATAAGGGAACTTTTAGCAATGCTCATTTCTGAACTCAAAATTACTTCAGTATATCCTTAAGCAATATGATATGTGGACCTTGTGTACCCCAATATCTCGTTTCGCATATTGCACATACTGTAAATTAGGAATTTTTCTATGACTCACCTGGGTCATCGTAGCAGTTGAAGAAGAGTCGAAAAATTGGAAAAGTTCATGAATTTTGTTCAAAATACTTCTCAGGTGATATAACATCTTCCTGAACTCAAAACATATTTTCGCAGGGAAACAAAGAAAAACTTTTTCATCTGTTTCTAAAAAAGAATGACTGGCTCATTGGCGAGAGATTGAGCCTTTTAAACCATGAGAAATTGACTTTTTAATGTAATTACCAATTGCACATAAAATTTCAGTTCAACATTGGATCACAAACGACATGTTTCATAGTTTTACATTTTAATGCTGTATTATAAAACCAATCGCGATCTGGTGGCAGTCACCTACTGGAGTGGCTTGCATTTCTTCTGGCGTTAACTGGGTAATCGTGCCGCTTTCCGTGTTTATCTTTACACGTCTTACAATGTTCTTAACACGCTTATAAATTCCAACAAGAATATTATAACTTTTCAGTATTGCAAAAACGTCACCACTGGATGTTGATAATACGATATGTTCGTGGGCTGATATAGACACATACTTATCCTTTGCTTCTCTTATTTTCAAAAAATCATTAACAGGAAAAGTGTATCTCTGGAGTTGAAATATCCATTGCGTATTATAAAGGGAAATGAGCCGAATAGATTCAAGGTATTCCATTCCACATCCCTTTCCATCAGGAGAAGGCAGCATTATGGGAAGAGCCATGGAACTGGCAGGAGGAAAACTGGACCAGGCAGGCGGCGAGTGAGACTCGAGGTGTAAGTGAGACTCGGCAGGGGCAAGAGGCCTCTCAGGTGAATGATTTGTAGGAGGGGGAGACCTAGACCTGGCACGAAGAGAAGGCTCGGCAGGAGGCAGTATACTTAATTCTAAAACAAGAAAGAGAAAATGTTAACGTATTGCCACGGATTTTAACAGATTCAGTAGATTTGGATTTTTTGTTTGGAAATGCTTTCAAATGTATCAAGAAATTTTAAAGACATCTTGCACAAATTTATAACTTTATAAACAGATCAGTGAGAAGAATCACTTTGCATAATTGGCACTGTTTCGCTCATTGAATCGTGAGTTTTCGTATGAAATATGATGAACAACTAATGTTGCATTGCGACTAATTAAAAATTAAGACTATTTCCAACGAATACGCTCAATTTTTGTTTACGGAATTTACAAAGTATCATAAAGAAGAGTCCGCAGAAAAAACTCTTCATTGATTTCGTGAACAAGAATGAAGCCTGTTCGTTGAAAAATATCCAAACAATAATTTTTTTCGAATGAACAATAAATGTTATGAATTTGCAAATCACTGTAGCACAGTATTATCAGGAAGACACTTTCAGTTGATTCCGTAAAGAAATGGAGTGTTTTTTTGGAAAGCCGAACTCTGTATTTATTCATGAAAATTGGTCAAATAATGCATATTCCCTACAAATTTGAACAATATCATTCAATAAGCAATTTCACATCTGTGTGGCAAATTGTTGGGTTTCGCCTAAAGTTATTTCAGAATTACTTCCACCAACATCTATTCAAACAAAATTCAGGATTGATTTTAGTGGGTTGGAAACCAAAGGAGATAGGAGAAATTATTTCCTGATGAGTGAAATGTAAAAAAGTACCATTATCTTACGATGATATCCTAATACTTAACATTGAATAGCTGTTAGTTCCCGAAAATGAATTTGGAAATCCGCAGAAAATATATGAATTTCTTTGATCCATTCAGTGCACAATGGTAAATCTGAGAGTCGAAAATAATCATTTGTTATTAAGCTAGTACTAAAACAGTAGTAAGATGTCATCTCAGAAAGTATACAACGTTCATAGATAATTCTGGAAGCAAATGGGAAATTTCTGTCTTCTGTAAATGTTTCATATTGTTACATTGAGCAAAAAGTTGCGCTTGCATGTTTGAAATTTTTTTTCAGAAAATACAAGATCATACATACAACTTACAACATTTTTAGAAGCCAAAAATGTGGAATGTTCCTGAAGAAGTATCTCCGTACGTTCCGGAAACAGTACGACATACTTCGGAAAAAAAATTCCTACAAAATATACTGAATAAAAAAATGAAATTCCGGTGTAATGCCTTCTTTCAAAAATTGTTCTTCAAATCAATAAGGAAAAGGTACCTGTGTTACGTTGATTATTCTCATGTTCGTTACTCATCCCAAAATTCTTCAGAAAGTCCCTTGTTTTGGGCAGCATACCTGATGATATTTCTGTTAAAAGACCAGAAAGGTTAATGAAATTTTGTAGCTAACAGTTCATTAAGATAAGTGAAATTCGAATTCGATTATGCCATTTTATTCCATGTGAGCTAGCTACAATCTGTCAAGATTACCAGTATAGTGAATCGCTGCCAAGTAAAAAAGAATACGAATATGTGTTTTGGAACGAATTTATACTTGAATATCCACATCAATCGTAAAATTAATGATTGAAACGTAGTTCTAAAAGATATATAATTTTTCTGATTCAAAAAATATTTGAACTTTTAATTATAAAATAATTGGCAGAAGATTTCTATTGTGCGACATTTGCAACGTTATTCAAACAATGATAGAATGGTATTGTAAAGCCTTCAAGTTGATTACGACATTGCAGCCAACATGATGTATTTACAAGTGATTACTACAAAATGGAAAAATAGATATTAATTCACTTTATTTGTTTTACCTCACTCGAAAGTCACATTCAAAATTCAAAATCGTTATTCTTGAAGAAAAAGGTGATGCAGAATTTACAAGATGCTCATTTTATAAACTGATTCAAATCGGTCTAATTATTATAAAGCTCAAGTAGCAAAGAAATTATATTAATGATAATAATTGTTCATTATCAAATACTTTACATTGTATGGAATACTAATTGAGGTATAGTGGATGTTTCGAAGTACTTACTATAAAAAATGATACTAATTTAGTCCCTACTTACCAATAGAATTAAGAATAACGTCCACACATAAGACCAACGTACAAAGGTTCCTCATTTTTTGAAAACGTGCGAAAAATTGATTGACGCAGAATATCAAGAATAGACTAACTAATGAATTACGAGAAGTTTCGTGGGTATATAATGTTCTGAGATATTTGTGGTTTTCTTCTTTTCGAGCATAAATTGCGGAGATGAATTATCGTCGGGGCTTAGAGAGATAACAAATTTTCGTTAGTATCGCCTTATGAATTAAGTAAAAGTTAAACTTTCGCACTTGCATATATAATTATTTCACCTTGAGAAACTCAGATAATAATTTATTTTGAAAGTTTATTCGTTATTTTATTTTTCTCAAACATGTCATCGGGTGAACCCGGTTTTTCATCATAGCCACGGATTGAGTCAAGTGACTGGTGAGATGAGAATGTTATGAGTTAATTTAATACGATGTTTGAAACTTTTTCCGATGATTTTGTAGGTACAAAATAAGGATCATGATGTAGCTTGCAGTTTACCTTTTATTGCTGTTATCCTTATACACCGGCCGCAAGTGTTGTAAATGAAAACAGTCGCCCTCAGATGTTTCCTTAGAGCTAACATGTATTACGACAACATGTATACAACCACTTGCACATCCTGATATTCCTGATGTACACTGACTAAGTTTCCACTTTTTTTTTGACGTTATAAACAAATCAGCGAAAAGAAATTATTTTGCGGGCTGTAAAAAAGCTTAAACTGTTTAAGGAAATTTTCATTCAATACTTCTACGTCTCGTTTTTGTCCCCGAAGTTCAAAATCCTGAAAAGTACTGACGTTTTTAATAGAAATAGTACTTCCATTGCTCCCAGATATAAATTCTCATTTATCCTAATTATGATTATTTGCAATGTTGGATTCGGTCGATAAAAGTTGACTGTCTAGTTAACATAGAGTAGTTTCATTTGATATCTTAGTCCAACATATGTTGCAACATCGGCATCGATTAAAATAGATCCTTTATCCATAAATAGAACCGTAGATGTTTTCTCTCTTTATGCGTGAATTTGTACTGTGGCGATTTTCAGGATTTCTCTATCATTCATCAATTGTATACAATTACATGAATGTTGTAACTTCTTTTTTGTGAGCTGGTGCATTCGGTTTATGTAATGAACAGATTTTCAAGCTGAAGCTTTATCAGCTGACTTTCAACGTCCATTGACGTCAACTGTTTCGAAATTCGAATACTGCTCTAGGAGATGATGTCCATCGTTGAAAAGTTTGCAGACAAGGACAAAAAATTAATGAAAAAGTTGTACATCAAAATAAGATCTATTTTGTTATAATTCATTTTTTGATTGGATGAACAGTTTTTTGTTTTAAAAACAAAATTAATAGACAAAAGTTGTTCACCCAAAAGGATCTACAAATTTGTCATTAATGATTTTAAGATAGGATGAGTGGATATTCTTTCAACAGTATACATTCAGACTTAAAATTTACAGCTGATGAAACCGATGAATCGATCGGTCAATACGAAATCGGAGAATGGCTCTAAATCACTGATAATAATAATCATAATAAATAAAAAAAAGTAAAATAAATGAATAATAATAAATCCAAAATTTGTCAAAATCATAATCAATTTTTTATATTCTGTAAGAAGCTTTGTAACATTTTTGATGAAATATATATTCTTTGCTTTTAAATTTCCTTATCTCAGGTTCAAATTTACCGTAAGGTTATCATCCAAACTGAAAATTAAGTGAGTACCTAAGGGTATTTTAAGGCATTCCACAAGATATCACCAAGCCTTTTCAAGATTTTGAGGACTTTAATGGATGTAAAAATTCTTTCAAAGGTGCTCATTTTTGAACTTGAAATCACTTTAGTATATCCTTAATCAATACAAACTCTTGAACTTTGTGTAATTCAATATCTCGTTTCACATATTGCACATACTGTAAATTAGGAATTTTTTTATAATTTTCCGGGGTCATGATACCAGTTGAAGTAGAGTTGAAAAATTTGAAAAGTTCATGATTTTTGTTTAAAATTCTTCTCGAGTGATATATCATCTTCCAGAACTCAGGAATGATACCCCTACTAGTGGACACTCGATGTGGAATTCCATAAGCTTTATAAAAGGTTTTTAAAAAACTTGTCATTTTAGACCGCTCTAGCTGTATACATAATTCCAGACAGCAGTATAATATTTCTCCTAAAATATTTTTATAGGGGAAAAAACGAAATATTTTTCAATCATTTCTGAAAAAGAATGGCTGGGGCATTGACGAAAGATTGAAGCCTTGTAAACAATAAGGAATTGACTTTTCCCTGTAATTACCAATTGCATATAAAATTCCTATCCAACTATGAATCACAAACAATATGTTTTATAGTTTTACATTATCATGCTGTATTATAAAACCAATCGTAATCTGGCGGCGGTCACCTACTGGAGTGTCTTTCATTTCTTCTCGGGTTAACTGGGTAATCGTGCCGCTTTTCGTGTTTATTTTGAAACGCCTTACACTGTGCTTAACATTCTTATAAATTCCAATAAGAACATTATAACTTTTCAGTATTGCAAAAACGTCACCATCGGCTGTTGATAATACGATATGTTCGTGGGTTGGTATAGGCACATAAGTCTCCCTTACTACTCTTATTTTTAATGATTCATTAGCAGGAAAAGTGTATCTTTGAAGTTGGTATATCCGTTGCGGATTCCAAAGGGAAATAAGCCGAATAGATTTAAGGTATTCTATTCCACAGCCCTTTCCATCAGGAGAAGGAAGCATTATATGAAGAGCCATGGAACTGGCAGGAGGAAAACTGGACCCGGCAGGAGGAAAACTGGACCCGGCAGGCGGCGAATGAGATTTGAGGCGAAGGTGAGACTCGGCAGGGGCAAGAGGCCTCTCAGGTGAATGATTTGTTGGAGGGGGAGACCTAGACCTGGCACGAAGAGAAGACTCGGCAGGAGGCAGTAAACATAGTTCTGGAACAAGAAAGAGAAAATCTTAACGTATTTTCACGGATTTTGATAGCTTCACTAGATTTTGATGTATGTTTAAAAATAATGTCAAATGGAAGAGTTTTCATATGAAATATGATGAAAAACTAATGCTTCATTGCGACTAATTAGAAGTGAGAACTAATATTTCAATTCCACGAATATGCTCAATTTTTGTTTACGGAATCGACAGAGAATATCTTTTTAATGACACTTTGCTATGATTTTTTTTTTTGGTTCATGGAAAATAATTAAATAATTGAGTAATACCAATTTACAAATTATCATGGAGAAGAGTCAGTGGAGAAAACTCTTCGTTCATTTTGTGAACAAGAATTAAACCTATTCGTTGAAAAATATCCAAACAATAATTTTTCTCAAACAGAATTCCAAACAGAATTTAGGATTCAGTTTAGTGGTTTTAGTGGTTTAGTTGGTTTAGTTGGTTTAGTTGGTGATCCTTATTTGTAGATGACGATTCTAAAACATTTCTCTGTATATACTCATCATCATCTGACATGAGATTCTAAATTTGAGCTCAGCAGACATAATATTGACTTCACATTAAAACTATTCAATGAAAGTGCGTAACCTATCCTGAACGATTCCATTACATATGAAATTTGCTGCATGTGAAATTAATTGCAAAAATTGGTAAAGAAGAAAATCTTTGGATGGAGATAGGTTTGAACATTCTGTATAATCAAAAAAAGAAAAATATATCAGACAAAATACATGATGCAGATGAAGATTTTCCCTATATTAGTACAGAGTTTTGACATTCTCAGTCGATTGGCAATTATTTTCTAAAAAGTGAAATTTTAAAAAGTACCATTATCCTACGATGATTTCCGAATACTCGACTTTGAATGGATCTTATTTCCCGAAAATAAATTTTTAAATATCTGCAAAAAAAATATAAAAATTCTTTGATCCATTCAGTGCACAATGATAAATCTGAAGTGTCAGAAATAATTATTTGTTATGAAGTTAGTACTGAAACAGTACATGAATATCGCCTCCGAAACTAAACAATGTTATTAAATAATTCTTGAAACAAATTGCACATTTTTTTCTCCTGTTAATTTTTTATGTGGGTGCCGTGGCTTCGACAGTCGAAAGGCTATTCGTATTTTCCGGAAAAGGAAATACAACATTCAACAACATACAACATACAACCTTTTTAGAAGCTAAAAATGAGCAATCTTCTTGAAAAATTATCTCCGTGCGTAATTTAGTTCCAAATGCGGAAGGACATACTTCAAAAGGGAAGAAGCCTACAAAATGTAATCATTAAAAAAAAAGAAATTCGGGTTTGGTATCCTTTTTCAAAAATTTTTCTTCGAAACACAAAGAACAAGGTTCCACGCGCGTTTGATATTATCTAGCTCAAGAGATGATTGATATTGGAATTTTTAATATAAAAACTGTTTGCTAATTAACTGTTATGTTATAAACTTCATCTGAACCTGGGTTACCTTGATTATTCTCATGTTCGGTACTCATCCCAAAATTCTTCAGAAAGTCCCTTGTTTCGGGCAGCATACCTGATGATATTTCTGTTAAAAGACCAGAAAGATTTATGAAATTTTAAAGCTAAAAATTCATTAGAAATAGTGAAACTGGAAATTGGTTATGCAATGTTATTCCGTATAAGCTAGTTACAATCCATCATGATTCCCAGTATAGTGAATCGCAGCCAAGTCACAAAAGATTCGGATCTCATTTATACTTAAATATTCACATAAATTGTAAAATCAATGTTTTTGAAAAGTAGCTTTAGAAGATATATAATTTTTTTGATTTATACAATATTTAAACTTTTAATTATAAAACGATTGTTAAGAGAATGCGATTGTGTGAAATGTGCAGCGTTATTTGATTAATGATAGAATGGTATTGCAAAGCCTCTCAGTCGATTACGACATCGCAACCAACAGAATGTATTTACAAAGGATTACTTCAAACTGAGAAAACATATATTTGTTGACTTAATTTATTCTACCTTACTTCAAAGGCATATTCAAACTTCAAAATCGTTATCTTTGGAGAAAAAGAAGACGCGGAATTTACAAGATGCTCATGTTATAAACTGATTCAAATACCCACAAATCCTGAATTTTCTAGTTTTTGACGCTAGAGATACTTTTTTTTAAAATGTAGAAAGATTTTATAATTATGAGTTTTAAAAAGAGCTTAACATATTTCGTTTTTAAGAATCGAAAATCTGTCAAAGAGTGATCAAGATTGAATCTTGTGAAGTATAAAGTTTCTGATGAAAAATACTGTCAAGCACTGATTATTATAAGGAAGTTCTGAAAATCTATCAAATTATTATAAAACCCAAGTAACAAAGAAATTATATCAATGATAATAATTGTTAATCATCAAAGCCTTTACATTGTATTCAATATTAATTAGCGTATTGTAGATCTAACAAAGTATTTACTATAAAAAATGATACCAATTCATTCCCTACTTACCGATAGAATTAAGAATAACGTCCAAAGATAAGACCAGCGTACAAAAGATCCTCATTTTTCAAAAACGTGGGAAGAATTGATTGAAGCAAAATATCAAGAATAAACGAACTAATGAATTACGAGAAGTTTCGTGTTTATATACTGTTCTGAAATATTTGTGGTTTCCCCTTTCCAAGTAATAATTACGGAGATAAATCATCGTGTGGGGCTTAGTGAGATAACAAATTTTCATCAGTATCACCTAATGAATTTAGTGAAAGTAAAACGCTCGCACGTATATAAGTTTTTTACCTTGAGAAACTCAGATAATGATTTATGTTGAAATTTTAATCAGTATTCTATTTTATCTCTTCCAAACTTGTTCTCGGGTGCACCTGGTTTTTCTCATAGACATGGACTAAGCCAAGTGACTGATGAGATGAAAATGTTATAAGTTAATTTAATGCTATGTTTGAAACCTCTTGCGATAATGTTGTGGGTACAGAATTAGGATCATAGTGCAGCCTGCAGCTTGTCTTTCAGCTCCCTAATGGTCCCGGAAGTGGGCCAAGCTTGGAAAATTATAGAAAAAACTGCAACTTTCAACCATTATTCTAGAAAAATATTATTATGTATAATAATAAATGGTTTAAACAATCATTTGTGGTGAATTCAATGAATTGCTGATTTGTCTGATCTAAACTTGGTAGTGAACTTCGGTACTGCAACTATCACAAATAAGCCGATGACTTCAAGCTTTACCTCTCCGGGCCTATTGCCACACTTGAGATCTTGCTTTAGAAGGTACAGGAGGATATTGATCTGGTGGTGCAGTGGGCCTTAACAAACGGTCTCACTCTTAACCCTGCTAAAACTGAGGCTATAATCATGGGTCCTTTATCCTCTCCTTCATCTGCAACAATTGCAAAACGTTGCGGCTATCTCAAGGACAACCGTTAAGATCCTCCAACAGTTTAACAGGAATAAAGATTCACTTTCTACTTCAACACGTATCCTCCTAGTTAAAAGCCTGATCCTTCCCTTCTTTGACTACGGCTGTGTGGTATATGACGATATTACTGATGAGCTGAATGCCAATCTTGAGCGTACGCTTAATGCTTGTATTAGGTTCATCTATAACATCCCCAAAAGTGAACATATTACTCAGTATAGAGAAAGAGCAGGACTCCTTGAGGACTCATCGAAGAACGGTTCTGGGAAAAGCCTGCTCAGTTTTCAATAGCACATTTTCTTTTATGCGACTCGTACATCAACGTGAAGTCGTCAATACTGCTGCGTTTCAATACTGTGCCACAGATAGGGCCGAAAAGCAGCTTGGTCTTTCATTTGATTCCAGCGACACTGCATATGCCCTAGCATCACTTACACCCTTGGTGCTCAAAAGTCGTGTGCAGGAAGCAAAATATTTGCTCCTACCAAGAGAACATGCCAACAAACCCCTACATGAATAATTCTACGGCATTATAAGTAGAGAAGAGCTGTCGATGGGTCTGTCCAACATGTTCCTCAAGTCTGTTGCCGAGCATGCGAGGAAGATCCAGAAGCACTTGGACATGTTCTCGGTGGATGATCAAAGTGTGCATTCTACGGGTACATACAGATACAATGCGGCTCTGAAAGTGTTATATTCCCATCTTTGGCAGCTCTATGTTGTTGACACAAAGCCCATTCGCCATATGCCCAGGGATAACTCGAGTTCGTTGTGATTGAATTCACGGCACTAGTCAATGATAATATCAAGGCAGAGGAGGAAGAAAAACGGGCGAAATATCAAGCACTTTTTTTCGAGCTTAGCAGGCTGTCTCAAGGCTACAAAGTCCATCTTGTAATTCTCTTGATCGGCTGCCTTCGAGGTATGAAAGGTTTACTTCTTCAACAAGTTAAGAATAGTATGACTTAAAACAAATGTCCATCTCTCTGATTTTCATCGTGAAAAGGGTCATGCAGAGTTTGTGGGAACGTTTTTTGTATCCAAATAGTCATCAGTGACCTTCATAATACATCAATACCAAGTTTGACGAAAATCCAATTGAATTTAGACTTTTGAACAAATGTTTGTCGTTCCCGGGTCATTGTAAGCTGTGCGAGGATGCCAGCGATAAAACACGAACTTCAAACTACATCCTACTCTTAATTTCGTACCTAGATGATCATCGCAAAAGGTTTCAAACATCACAATAAATTAACTTATAACATCCTCATCTTATCAGTTACTTGACTTAGTCCGTGGCTACGATGAAAAACCGAGTTGACCCGAGACTAGATTTAAAAAAAATGAATAATAAAATACTAATTAAACTTTCAACATAAATTATCTGAGTTTCTCAGAGTGAAATAATTATATACATGCGATAATTTCACTTCTATTAGATTGATAAGGTGATACTAATTAAAATTTGTTATCTCACCAAGCTCCACACAATAATTTATTTTGATTATCACATCCAATAATCCATTAGTTAACCTATTCTTAAAATTCTGCGTTAATCAATTTTCCCTACATTTTGAAAAAATGAGGATCCTTTGTACTCTGGTCTTAACCTTGGACGTTATTCTCAATTCTGTAGGTAAGTAAGGAATAAATTGATATAATTTGTTATATAATGTACGTTGGAACATCTACTGTACACAATGAATGCTAAATACTATGTGAACTTTTCGATAATCAACCATTATTATTATTGATATCATTTCATTGCTACTTAGGCATCATAATAATTATACATATTTTTAGGAGTTTTTTATATTATTCAGTGTTTTATAGTTTTTTTTATTGGCTATTCTTTTTCAGAAACAATTGAAAAAGTTTTGCCTCATTCCTTCATGAAAATATTTCAGGAGGAATATTATTCTACCGTCTGAAATTATCTGCACGGATAGTGTTGTCTAAAATGTCGCTAGACAATCTTTCTACAATTCTAATTTACAGTATGTGCAATATGCGTCATGAGATATGTTGGTTCATAAAGTTCCAGAAGATGCATTGCTCAAGGACATACTGAAGTTATTTGAAGCTCATCAATGAGTATTGTCAAAAGTGATTTACAAAATTGATAAGAATGTTAATTAACTGATTTCGGGAGAAAACTAAAGGCAAACTTCAGCAGAAAAATTCAACAGCAATGGTTCACACGGCCCTGATATTTTTACTTTCGGAGGACCTGAATTATAGCCAAAGGTCAGAAACAAAATGGAGTTCAAAATAAAGTTCGAGTGTAATGATATATCACGTGAAAGGTTTTTTTAAAAATCAGAAATTTGTCGCATTTTTAGCTCAACTTTAACGAATCCAGTAAATAAATATTTATGCTTGAAACTGACGCTAAAGATATTTAAATATTTCAGAAAAGTAAATGTGGCCTTTGTGTAATCTGTGAGATAAAGTCAATAAGATATATCATATAATTCATAATGAAGCACTGGAATATTCCTTTGTTACGTTATTAACGAAATTCTTTATATTTAATTTGATCAGTTTTTCTTCCACTGGGGAAAAATGAGGGTTACTTATACTCTGGTCTTTACCTTGGCAATGATTCTTAATTCTATTGGTGAATATAATAGTATCACAAAAATATTGATAAGTTTTCCCCAAATAACAATTCGTCTGACTCAATAACTTCATCTAAGAAACACAAAAAGCTTGGCTTCATAAATTATTTTACAATTCGAAAATTCTGCATAAACAAATATAATACTCTTCTGTGAAAAAAAAAATTAAAATTTTCTTGTCCTCAGAAGACTTTCCTTTGAACTCTTCCTTCTTATCTTATAAGACAGGCAATGACTGCACGATATTTCTACAATCTTAATCTGTAGATGTTAATACATTTTCTTAAATCCAAGTTTTCGACTCTTGTTAATTAATTTTTCAAATTTGCTTTTCAAGATCCACTAATAATCCAATATTTCATGAGACTATCAGTAAATGAAATTCAAAAGAAGCGATGTGGCCCGCAGCGCTGACAACAGCCGTTACAAAATGCGAATCACCGGTTTTCTTTTCAATGATAAATTTTTCGTAAAATTATCTTCGTAAAGCATAATTATATCAGAACGCGATATAGTCAAGTTTTCAAACTCTAGGCGACTTCACTTAGAAATCATAAATAAAAAAGTATTCGTAAAATTCTCCAAGGCCAATGTACTAAAAAAAATGTTCTCTTTCTTGTTTGCAGAGTTAGGTTCACAGTTTGATTGTTTACCTGATGGCCAACCTATTCCTGGTTTTCCTCGTCGCAGACCTTCTTATTTTTTTGAGTGTTTTTCTGCACCTGCCGAACCTCTTCTTCGTGCCAGGTCTAGGTCTCCTTCTAATACTGATCATTCTGCTGAGAAGACTCTTACTCCTGCCGAGTCTCCTCTCCGGGTTAGGTCCCGCTCGCCGCCTGCCATGTGCAGATTTCATCCTGCCAGATCAAGGTTTCTTTCTTTCAAGTCCATGGATCTTCCTATAAGGCTTCCTTCTCCTGATGGAAAAGGATGTGGAATAGAATACCTTGCGTCCATTCGGCTAATTTCTCTTTCGAATCCGCGCCGGATATATGAACTTCGAAGATACACTTTCCCTGAAGATGAATCAATTAAAACGAAAACAGGAAGGAATATGTATGGACCTATACCCGCCCAAGAACAAATTGTATTATCAACATCCAGTGGTGACGTCTTGGCAATTTTGACGAGTTATGATACTCTTGCTGGAATTTATAAAAAGAGGCGTAACTCTATGAAACGTTCTAAAATAAACATCGAAAGCGGCATGATTACCCCAGTGAACCGAGAAGAAATCAATGACACTCCAGTAGGTGCTAACCGCCGTATCACGAATGGTTTTATAATAAAGTATGTAAACTCCGATTGAACTACAATCCTCTATACTATAATTTCAATTAAGGAAATGTAAAACTATAAAACACTTTTCGTGTGATCCGAAGTTGGATCAAAATCTTAAATGTAACTGGTGATCACAGTAAACAGTCAATATATTATGATTCTCTACATTCCAGTCTTTCATGATTGCTCCAGAAATAGTATAATACCGTCCGAAATTATCTATACGGCTATTTTTCCATTTACAACTTCCACCTGAAGAGAAAGCAAAAGAATAAAGTCCTGAATAACTTTTGTTAAATAACAAATTTTCAATTTCGTTTTCTAAAGTACTGTAAAGTGTATACGTATCACATCTTCATAACGTGCAAATGAAACTCATGTTGTGAAGTTAGGTATAGTTTTCATCTTTACACTATAGCATAGCATCTCTATCGCTACGAACACTGCACAAGGCAAGCGGTAGTAGGACCCCTCTGAGTGGGGATTCCCAACCAATAGCGGCATAGCACGCCCCACGCGCAGTGAGGGAGATTTCACTGTGAGACGGCTCCCAGATCGTTCGTTAGTTCGGTCTCGACGCTCGTGTAGACGAGGTCGTCTTTGGTATACGCTACAGAGGAGAGTGTTCTATGTTAGGAAGTCAGATACCTGTCACGCAATAGATTCTTAAATTCAAATCTAACTTCTCTCCGTTTATCATTTGAAATTTTAAGTGCAGTTCAGTGTTTTAGTGTTTTGATTTGTTTTAACATCCCTGATGGATGCACTATATAGTGATATTTTAAACAATTATTTTATTTTCAATCTGTACTAGAAAATAATGGTAGGTAGGTGCTTCATAACCAAATGAAGCTTTCCTGGTGATTGGCTTGCCCGTCACTTGGCTCGTCGAACATTTGGATATTAAGCATTTCAAAGCTATCTGAGTTCGCTTCATCCTTGCTTTCCACAATGTTCGTTTGCGCGAATTGTGGCTCGTAAGGTGATGTTAATGACGGTAACACTTGTTTTTCTGGATGCACTTTTGTGCCTGGGTATTTGATAATTGAATCGGAAGCTTTCCTTGAGATTTGTTCGCAAGTCTCCTAGCTCGCAGAAGATTTCTTTGTCGAATATTTCGGAGCTACTGGAATCCATTTTGTTTTTTCTGCCTATAATGCTTGTTCGCGCGCATTGACTTGTAAGAGCAATTGGAAGAAAGTATTACAATTGTGCTTGTACACTTTCAATAAAATAAATTTTATTCATTTCAAATTTTTTGATTCAATATAAAAATGAAGCCAAGGTGCTCAACCACTATGTAAAAAGTATCCTGATTTAGGAATGCATAAAATAATTATAAAATCTCACATTATCTACTTCAAAACCAATCATAGGTTTGGAGCACCGATTTTCTTGCAAATACAATGATTGTAAGATTGAGGATTGTAAGAAAAATAAATTAAATTTCTTCATCGAGTTGAAAAGAAATTATTTTTAAAAATCAAGTAATTCTTCGAGTTCGAGTCTAAAAGCTACACCTTCGTGAAACCCAAAGAAAAATATATGCATTTCGCTATTTCATCGCCTGAAAATAATACATCTTCATAGTATTTTCGGAGTATACCATTCAGACATGTTAAAAATTGCTTATAATTAACAATTAAAAACTGATGCAAGAATGCCTATTGTCACGTCACAGCGATTAGAGATCGCTGTAGTAATAGATTAAAGTAAAATTTTTTCTTATAAATTTGAAAGAAAAATAATTTACTTGTTCTTGATCTGTCGAGCGGCAAAGAGATCTGGAATTTGTGGGAACTTGCCTGGTCCAAAGAGTTAAAACTCACCTTGATTTCTTTGTACAATGAAGGAAAATGGATTTGGATAACGAAAGGGAAAAATATAGAGGTGAATTCGGATACACAATATTTATTTACTTACTACATTAATTCCAGCTGGTTGAGTACAAAATTTTTCCTTGATTAGAGGGTCCGCTTCCACACTACGTTACAAATCACGGAAATCACGACTGCTGAATCCGAATAATCAGTGCCTGACTTGCGGCGTAGGCTCTGGAGGACCTCCTAGTCAAAAACGAAGTTAAGCCCAAGCTCGCCAAATAGAGACTAAAGTTCACGTACCCCGGAAAATCAGCAATTAGTCTCCGTGAGGTCAGAGGCCTTCACCCCACTCGAGGGAGGCTGGCCCGAGGGTGGGGATTATGAGATGGAGGTGGGAGGAAGGATGGGAGAATTTGAGAATAGAAATTTGGAAAGTAAGAAGTGCCAGATTTTGAGACTTAGTAAACCTTGAGAAACTTTAATTGTCCGTTTATTGGGGTATTTGCAGAGGACAATCACGAAGACAACCTTTTCGAGAGTCTTTGAAACCCGACGCGATCGAGTCCAGTTAATCCGTCATCCAAGACGGAGGCCATTTGAGTTTATTTTATGGCGATATAGAATTTAAAGAGAAATTCGTTATTTAAGAAAAGGTGTTTCGTGTAAGAGCGTTTAGTTCTCAAGCTGGGTAGGCTGATCTTCCCAATAGTTTATTATAGGAACTGTAAGGCTCATATTTGAATAAGGATTTTGAAAGGAAATAGGAATTTTCTGAGGAAAAGAAACCATAAACTCTAATGGGGGGGAAAACCCAGACGGCGCACGAAAGACCAATTTGCAACTTCCCCAAGCACTTGAATGACATAATTTAAATGATATAGTTTGATTACATTATCTATTTGTTGGGCATTCAGTACATATTTTGAGATTGAACTAAAATGAAAATTGAAGTATAAAATAATCGTAACAATTTCAATCACATCTAAATACGCTAATGCTCTCTCCATCACTGGGTAGAACCCTAAAAAGAACGACGTGTGAGCTCGAAACATTTCGGGACGTCACACCTCCTTCTTAGCGAAATGTCGTCCTGAAGACGAGACTTTCGGCATCGAAAAAAGCTAACATTATCAAGCGAGAGGCACATGAATGTTCAGAAATGGCGATGAGAGATCACAACGGTTGAAAATATAAAATTAAGCAATAACATTTGCGTTGTTTATTGGGTTAGATCTAGCTTGAATAAAATAGAAAAGTTTACAGACACACAGTGTATATTAATTGTTAATTTAAGACATTTGCTTGGAAAATTCGTAACATAAATAATAAAGGTGATAGTGATAATAATTATACCACACTAGAATTAATAGTCATATACTATATTAGATTTTGCACTCATACTGATTTTAGAATAAAAAATTATCATGAAGGATAAAAAGTACATTGAAATAAATTACAACACAAAAAGGATGCAAATTCAAATTACACAACATAACGTTATCTAAGTATTATTCCACACGTATACTCTACAATAACAATAATTCAATAGACCCAATTGTCTATTATTCAATCATGGATAATGAAATAAGGTTAAAACGAAATAATTACAAGCATTCACACTAGCGTCAATTTCGCACTAAGGCATAAAAATAAAATAAATCCTGATACTAATCCCTATAACCGAGTGATGCAGAAAGAGTATAATTTATAATCAAATTCGAATGCATTCACGTGAATGGTCTTTTTCTTTGATTGACAAATTTCGCGACGTTCAAACAAACTACATTAATCTTGTAAGCGCGAGTTTCACCTGACAAGTTCTAATTTCATCAATCGTGACGGGTTCACAATAGCACTTGAAAGGTGTCTCTTTATAATTCGGCCTAGATTTTAATTGATTTTTCGTTCTAACTCTAGCCGCGATTCCTGCGCTAGGAGAATCGTTATCAGAGTCATCACACGTAGACAGTTTTGGTAACGATTCTCTCCTCTCTTTATTAGGTCGAACCGAGTTTCTTCGTACAGGTTCGGGATTGATCGGAGAAATACGAAATTCATGTATAGGACACTCATTTATCTCTTCAGGAGGGTTCCGAGAAAGCGCGTCTGCGTTCTTGTTTGTTTTTCCCGACTTGTACACAATTTCATATTGATAGTAGCGAAGCTTGAATCTCCAACGCATCAATCGTGAAGATTGATCTTTTACCGAGTGAAGCCACCTTAACGCTTGATGGTCGGTTACCACCAAGAAATTTTGCCCATAAAGGTAGTGTCTAAAATGCCGTACATAGTCGCTGACAGCCAAACACTCTCTTTCAGTGGCAGAGTAATTTCTTTCGGCTT